>CANSZD010000981.1:20000-185354 GCA_947648045.1 Beta corolliflora | reverse complement strand
TTTTGCCTTAAAAAAACAACCCCTTCACTCTAAAATCTTGGGTCAGCCTTTGTTGTTTGTTTACCTTCGATTTTTCATCTTCCAATCCCCACTGGCCTTTATCTTTCCTCATACTTGGCCCAAATGTTGTTTTGCAAGATATTCCCCCTAAGGTACAGGCATCCAAAAATAATCGATCCCTAGGAAGCGCAAGAACACATATGTGGTATGTTTGATGCCATTTCCTAGAAGCTCCATTCACAGTTCCAAAACCTAATAGTTTAGAATTCATCCCATTTATGATTTATCCTGTAGAAGAGCTCCTTTTCTTATAATAAATGCTTTTCAATTAGTATCTGAGGAGTTAAAACTTGAAGCCTAAGGTCAACCTTCCCAAGAGTCAATTGTGGGGGATATTTATTTATCTGGGTCCTTCACAGGGGCATCGGGATACCTTGAGGTTATTCTCTGGTGGAGTGGTCGTTGCCTATACGTAATTCCATTTACAAAATGGTTATGTATCTTTTTTACAATTTCTACCCCGAAATAGCTTCAAACACCACCATATGCCCTCCCTTGGCCAAGAATATGCTTTAAATGGTCTCCTACTACACCTAAAGTCATTGCATAAGGTTTTGTTCTCGGGTCCCTAGAAGATCTCGAAAGTGTATTATAAACTTCAAATTCAGCTTTTTTGGAACTTTTATACACCTCATGACATTTTTATCATAGACCTTCCTTAGGGCATCTCCTTTACGATTATTCTCTACTAGTTGACACTCTCTACCTTGACTTACAATGCTTGTTAGAGCTTGTTTATATCTTACTGAAATTTACCCCCAACTACCATAAGCCTTCTCTCTTGGCCAAAGACATGATTTTTAAATGATATCCTATAAATTGTTGTAAATCTTTCCGATCTTCACCCCAAAATAGGTCCAAATGCCTTCCCTTTCGCATCATATGCTTCTAAATGGTCCCATACGATCCTAAGTTGCAGATCATAAAACTCTATTCTCAAATAGAGTGAGTATAGCATTATATTCGACTATTTTGGTACTTCTCTAGCTCCCGCAACATTGTTATTGAAGACCTTCCCAAGGCCATCGGATACCTTAGGATCATTTCTTGGGTGGTTATAGCATGTTTTATATCTTACTAATCTTCAGTCCCAAATAGCTTCAAGAGCCTTACAAACCTTGGCAGCATTTGATGAGGTTTTGTTCTCGGATACCAGAAAGGTAAGGGGGAAGTATGTATTATGGCCTTCAAATTCTGCTATTTTTTGGGACTTTGGCTCCTATGATGTTTTTAATTGGGGACTTTCTCAAGGGCATCAGGATACCTTGAGGTGATTCTTAGGTGGTTCAAATCTTCTTATTAGGCTTTCACATGATGTTTTTAATCGGGGACTTTCTCAAGGGCATCAAGATCACTTAAGGTGATTCACAGTGGTTCAAATCTTCTTATTAGGCTTTTTACAGTTTGTTTTAGATCTTTCTAAATTTCATCTCAAAAGCATCGAATGCCTTCACTTCTTCACTATATGCCCTCTCTTGGCCAATGATATGGTTTTAAATGGTCTACTACGACCCCACAATGTATCCTACGAGGTATCGCTCTCGGATCCTAGAAAGATCACAAAAGTGTGGATTATAATTTCAAAATTCGGATATTTCAAATGTAGTGATATTTTATATCACGAACCTTCTAAACGGGATAGTTGACAGTTGTTACCTTTCTACTTTGACTTAAGAGACCTTTTTATAGCTTATTTACATTCTTTTGATCTTCACCCTAAAATAGCTCCAAAGGCCTTCATTTTTCCACCATACACCATATGCCCTCTCTCAGCAAGGGGATATGTTTTTGAATAGCTCCTATGACCCAAGGATGCATCCAATAAGGTTTTGTCATCCCTAAACCTTTGAACAAAGCAACCCCCACCACCTCACCCAAAAAAAAGGCTAAAATTATCTCTCTTCTTGATTCACTTGATCATTGATAAAACTCATGTGAGTTCTACTCCTTAATTTGGTGGCTAAATGATGCCTGCTCTAAGTCTTATAAATAATACGACACCCTTTAGCAGTTTAGCCTCATAAAACCCATAGCATTATCAATTCGAGCTCATACCATTAAACCCCATAATGCATCTTCATCTTCAATGCAGTCCCCTATACCATCCTTATGATGGAAGTTGCAAACATGAAAGCTTTAGTTTGTGAAGTCCAAAGTCCTGAAATTAAACTTAATATACTAAACCTCCCTAAATATTAAGCTCCTTCTCAAAGAGATTCAACTTAGTTTCCTATTATAAGACATCCTTTCATAAGATATCCACCATCATAAACCACATTGTGTAAGGTTTAGCCTTCGATCAGGAGATTCAAGTGTTTGGAAGTCTTCCAACACCCATCTACATTAAACTACTTGGACTCATTTCTACATCCAACTTGGCCTAAAGGTCTCTGACTGTTTGACATCCTTGTATTCCATGAACGCACCACCTAACTCATAATCTATAATTATATAAATTGAGATATCCTCAGAATCAAACACTTAATGTAGGTTATCAGCTTAATTTGAGGTTCTCTAAGTCTTGCCAAAGGCTCTCTTTGATGGTCTATAACATTGTCATCGATCGTCACTAATCCCCAAACAGCATCCTCTTAAACATACCAAATGTCAAATATCACCATTTAGTACAAAGTGTAGCCTTGGACCATTCTAAAGACCTACACTTGAGATTGAAGGTAATGAACCAAGGATAAGATCTGCTGGATAAGGGTCACTCGGCTCTCTTCTGTACATTTAAGAATACTCAATTATAGGCCCAACTAACAAACAGCAACACTGCTTCATAATCAAAAAGTCATACCAGCCATGTGCAATATAAACTCCAGAAATATGAGCTTGGATCCTTGCATGCTTACCTCTTGCATGTCGGCAAGACTTCGTTCATGAATTTTTGTTGAACCTGGAAGATATACAGAGATACTACCACCATTGGCATTCACCTGAACACGAGATACTGTCAGCAGATTTTGTACTCTCCTTGAAAGTTCTGCCCCAGACCCTTTAAGCTGTTGATCAAATTTGTATCAGAAAATATCTACCTTTTTATAACATGGGGGAAATTGTTATTGATGCATACCTGTCTAACTACAGCAGCCAACTTTTCAGCCAATTCAACTTCCCCTTTCATTAAGGGCAAACGGCAACCTTTTCCCTCAAGTGCTTCTACAATTCTCATCACCTAGTAAGTATATAAGCATATACACAAAAGTGTCAGCATGAAGGACATTTGCGTTCTAGACAGTTGCTGGCATAAAGCTCAATGATAGTTGCTATTAATGAGTTTGTAACATAAGTAGCTATTATGTGGAGCCAAAACATATTTTTCTTCATAGATAGACCACCGAACAAATATGAAAAATATTTCATCCATACTATAGTTTAACTAAGAGAATAGACTGTAAAGAGTTATAAAACATAATAAATAGAGTCATAACTTCTCCGACCATAAGCATACAAAAGCATTTGTAAGAACAAAAACAAGAACATCATATGTCCCACCCTTAGCAAACGTCGTTGAAGACCTTGCTCTTTCTGCTTCAATCTCTCAATGCGAGGTAGAGTGTCAGCTTGGAAATGCCTTTGAAGCTGCAGAAAGTAAGATTACATAAAAATAGGTCACATATCCACAACAAATGAACATCATTCAGATAGGACACAGGCAGAGGAGAGTAGTACCATTTTTTGCATTGCTTTGAGTCGTCCGCAATCTCTCTGCATCTGAAACTGATTACTTCATCCTGAAGCTGCAGCAATATGGACCAGAACAATCAATTGAAGATGGCTTAATGAAAGATCCTGTTGCAGCAGGGGGAAATTGTAGTTCTTAAAACATTTCTTTTCTGAAGTACAGTAACAACTAAACCAGGCAAAGGAAATCCCTTGACATTTAGTACTTAAACCTCTAATGACAAAATGATGCCGTACTGTTCACAATTCCATATCAATTACCATGCTTTTGCCAAAAGGTACCAAAAAGAGTAATAGCATTTGGAACAGTGAAAATGCAGCCAACTTTATCCTTTCTCATTAAAGTTCCTTCAGAAGGTGCGCAATTTACATTATAACCTCCAGGATTGTGAAAGTCCCAAATTTGAAGAAGCATGACCAGTCCAACATTAAGCTTTACTTGTTCTTGTCCCTTCCCTTATCGCTTAGCTAAACCTTTTTACATTTGGCCTCCTTTCTTAGTAAGGGGTTCCTCATTCTACGGATCCCAAAAGAAAAGTTGCCAGTAAAGTTGATGGCAAATTAAAATTGAAAATGCAAAAGAAAGATGAACTTGGACTCCTCTAACTGTATGTGAGTAAAATTGTGAAGGAACTGACAGTCTACCTTGATTCCAACAAATGAAAATCCCTTCCACTACCCATCTCATTTCAGGAAAACGACATTTATTTTAAAGGCTTTGGAGGATTCTGTTAGAGAGTCGGATAGGAAGAGTACAAATGTGGGTCTACATCAGATGGAAAATTCCAGAAAATCAGTTATAGTCACTTATTGTAGAAGGCTCAACCAAAACAAACCAAAATCAAGTATTACTACAACCGCCATTCAGTATTTTTTTCTTTTTGAAATAAATATTAATTCATTACTTTGAAGTCATGTGACATCTAGAATATAAGTCAAAAGCTAACAAAACCATATCAAATTGGATCATGTATATTTCTACTGTAGCAATAACACGATCATTGATGAGATCTACACTGCAAACCCTTTGTTACATCATTGTTTGATATAGCTATCCATAAGAGGGTCCGATTTGTTGTGGTTTCGAAGAAGAAGTTGATTTATTTCAATTGATTGTTAATGAAGAATTGACTTTTTTGCCGCGACACCTAACAATTCCCATCAAAGAGACAATTTGTAGTACAAAATTAATACCCTAAAACAAAGCCCCTAAATCCTAAACTCTCACAGAGAGAGAGAGAGAGAGAGAGAGAGAGAGAGAGAGAGATAAAACACAATATGGGTGGAAAACACTCCAATGGAGAGAAAATGGAGTTTTATTATAGAATTACTAAAAAACCAGCAGCAAAAGATGGGTGGCGGTACCCCTAAATCTAAAAGAAGAAAATCAGGGTTTTTAATGGACGAAGAAAGAGAACACTGAAAAGGAGAGAGACACTCATTGTATAGTGCTATACTGCTATTAGAATTCCAGTTCTTCAGCAGAATCCCTATTTACAGCAGTAAAATAGTTTGACGAACTCCATTTAATAATCCTATTTTACAATCCTATTGAGAATATGCCAAATCTAACATCTTCTACTAGATGAGAAAACTAAAAACTTTGACATAAAAAGTAGTAAGCCCAAAGTATTGATTCAAAATAAACTTTAATATGTCATTTTACTATCTTTATCAAATAGAGCTCAAAACTTCAAGCCTTCAAGCTTCAGCAATAGACAGATAAAATAATTTAAATGCTTTGGAATAATATGTTCAGAATTTAATATGCCTCTTCAAGTTCAATTTTTCATAAATTGATAAAGCATAAAAATCACCACATAAGACATTCACTCCAGCCTGAATGAATACAAAGAAGTCAAACCTACAGGTGAACCAGAGTCTCTCGAACCCCTTACTACTATTTCCTATTTCCTTTTTATAACAGCAGTTAAAGACCTTCATAAGGTGCTCATAGGAGACGCAAGTGCCTCTAACATGACTCCTGTTCGGGGCAAGGTAAGGAGGGGTAAGCGGAATTCAATCGTATTACATATCTTCTCCTACCAAATTAGCTTATTATTGACCTGCCCATGAAAGACCATCCACATTTATGTGCAACAACTAAAATATGAACCAGATTATTAACGGACACCTTTTTATCATATGTATCAGAGTAAATGAACTCCTTAGGTAACCTATGTGATACCAAGTACCATCCTACAACCAGTTCACTCAGAAATTCTCTGAACAAAAGAAAACCAATACAAATGTAACTAAATTGAAGAGGTTGCTTACTTATATTGTCTACTAGTCTGTCTCCACATTACTTGCCTCTCTCTTGCATTAGTGATAACAGTAGCCTACCCATACAAGTGTAAGAAGCTCTTTTCACCTTACCTTTACAATCATAAAGAGGCTATTCTAACCAGTGTTACCCTAATTCGCAAACACTTTAAAACAAGGAACGGGTACGGGATCACTATTTGCTAGTTGGCCAAATAATGTTTGGCTGGAGGGTGAATTATTTATTAAATTTGCTACCTGATTTTATTATATAATATCGGAAATGATGATTTAAAAGGGAGGCCCTCATCTGTTATATGAAGTTTATATCATAATTTCCTATTTTCTGAGATGATATGATTTGTTAGATGATCCATATATTCTTTCTTGAACAAAAAAGGAAAAAAAAGATGAAAATAATCAAAGCTTGGAGAAGACGAAATGAATCCTGCTCTCACTAGACACAATTACTGAAGGATCATTTAGATTTCTGAAGGAAAAGATTAAAAGAACATGGAAAGTCTCTGAGAGAGTAAAAAAAGGTGACAGTATAAAGGGTTCAATCATGTGGGATTTTTTACCCCACTTTCCAACATTACCTAACCCCTTATACTCCCAACCCAAATTCGAAAAAAATATATCTTAGAACAAAGAACTACAGTTAAAACGAAAAAAAATATGATGGCACGTGCCACTCAGGCCCCTTAATTCAGCCCCCCACCCATGGCAGAGGCCCACTTTATGAGGTAATGTTGAAAACCTTGACTCCAATCCATTACAATCCTATAAAAAAATTGCAATTATAAATGCTAACTAAAGCAAACATGAACCTCAAAAGCCTTGCCAGTCAGCTTAAAGATTAATTATTCATGTTGATATGTCAAGAGTCAAGAAACCCACTTTTGATAAGAAGCATATAACTACTACCTTCAAGCGATTTGAGAGATCCTTAAAGCCTTTTTACAAGCTCGGGCCATAAGCGCTCACGATTTGTACTATCCATGCCCTCAAGTTTCCTCATTGCCTCAGCCCACATTATCTACCACAGTCGAATCAGCACAAGATCAAAACAAACCTCAAATATACATCCTAAGTTCCAACAGAAAACACATACTAGAAGAAAATTTATAAATCACCATAATAAATTAAAGCCCCTTAACAAATTGAAGAACTTACATCTGAAACCCCGGCTGGCTTGACTCTGATTTGTGGATCCGTCACACTAAATAGCAAATGCTAAACAGCAACAGAAACATTCATTATTGTAATGTCAGAGCAACAAAAGGTACGCACAGATGAACATATTGCAACTGTATAGAGAAGAAAGATAAGAAAAAACAACCATGGCTTGGGAACCATGTGTACACCTTTCAATATTTTAAATATCAGTTTATCCTTATATGATGCCTAATGCTCGGACTCGATCTTTCTCACATATATAACCATCAACATCTCCAAACAAATTGAAAAATGATCTTGACATTTAACCACTAATATCGATAGTTCAACATATCAACATTACCGTAATATCTGTAAAATTATGATACAATCTCGTTTTCGAAAGCAACTCAACCCTAATAACACCATTACACCAGCATCTCATTTTTCAATAACGATAGAAGAACGAAAAACGCAAATCAAGGTCACATCAACAAATCAAAAGCAAATTCATAACGCTAAAATGAACAAAACGTTCAATTTTGGCGGGAAATATTACCTTAAACGCATATTTAGGATTTCCTGGATCATCCTTATACGCATCAACAGTAGCCTAATGATAAAAAAAACAATCGAAAATTACGCACATTACACAAAAAACTACTTAAAAACAAAAATCAAAACCGAAAATTAGGGTTTCATATACTTGAATATCACGCTCGGCGAGGGAGAAAGGTAAAGGAGCCACAGGAGCCATTTGCGTAGTAAGCTGCTGAACACCAGAAAGAGAAAACGGCGTCGTTTGCTGTTGTTGTTGTTGTTGTTGTAAGAGGAGTAGAAAACGGCGTCGTATTGAATCCGAATCCGGCATTTTGCTGCTGAAACGGCGAAATCTGCTGCTGTTGTTGAGTGTTCTGAGAGAAAGGAGAAGAGAGTAGCGAAGAGAGAAGATGATGGAAATGGCGACGATGGAGTTCCGAAACCAGGCGTCGAAGAAGGTGTAGCAGCGCCGAAAGCTGGTGTTGCGGAGGGAGTTCCGAATGCTGGAGTTGATGATGGAGTTCCGAACGCTGGAGATGAAGAAGGTGTTCCGAACGCTGGAGATGAAGAAGGTGCTCCGAACATTGTTGCGGAGAGAGAGAGAAAGAGTGAGAGAGTGTGTATGTTAGTGAAAGAGGGTTTTCCGCGGGTTTTGCTGGAGAGAGGGTTTTGATTTTGGCTATGTTTGGGTTTTCGAGGTGCGGTGCGTTGGCTTCGCCCGAACTTATTAGACTTGAAGTTATTAGATGTGATTAACTGACGATTAAATTATTTTGATCTTATTTATGAACTTGATTGAACTAGATCATGTGTAATTGGACATAATCAAACTTGAAACTTATTATTTTAAAAGGTGAAAAGAACACACATTAAATTAATTTCAAGTTATATATAGGTAAAATGTAATTATTCTGCTTTTTTTAAAAGTAAACCAATTTCTAAAGTGTTTTTAGTAAGATGTAACATTTCGTTTTTGTGGTAAAGATTTTAGGGGCGATTTGCTTTTAATCCATTTACTCCTCTGTATCTTTAAAGCATGGGTAATTGGGTCAACTTTACTTATGTCTCTCTTTCCTTAATATTTGTCAAAAGGCATTTGTTGCAAGAGATAGTAGATGATTAGTTTAGCATCACGTAGTCCGAAATCCTTAATAGTATCAACAATTATTATTTTTGTGAAAATCGCTAATATCATTAATAGTTTTATTTTGCACCAAAATAAAAATGCTCCCTTATATTTTGATCCTACATGAAAAGTATGATGAAATTGATATTTTTTTAATAGGAATGATGGAAAATGATATGGAAGCTAAACCGTATAGGAAATTAGAAATAAAAAATTGTTCTGTTGTAATATCATTCTAAGTATGATATTTTAAAAAGGTAAAAGTTTTAGATGAAATTCATCATCTTCTCGTCTTATTATAGGCATGCCTTTGACGAAACCCTCAGGCAGTTGCATAATCTCTTCTTCATTGGCGAAATTAACCCCGTGATGGTAACATAATGAAACTCTTAAGCAAAGCACCAATCTGAATTTACATCATGTGGGTCAACTAATTAGTTTTCTATTAAATACTTATTATGAAAATAAGAGCTTTAGTCAAAAGCAGACCAAAATTAAAAACAGCCTGTGACTTTTCTGATATGTACTTTATTGAAGATATTTGGTACTTTAAGTAAATAAAGTCTAATACTATAAACTGGTCTGATCTTATTTTGACAAGCGCAAGTAGTAATTTTGTAAAATAAGATGAAAAGAACATAACCAACCAAAGACCGAAAGGATTAGGTCATGTACAGTACATAAATTAAAACAAGTAAACTTGAATCAAACATACAAACTGGAATGAGCTAGTACAGCAACACAAGTTACAAAGATGCAACAGAGGCATGAACCCGACGGTTTGATACCGATGTTCTTCCACTCCGAGCCTGGGGCTGCTTCGGGATCATACACAGGGTCTGATATCCAGGGTGATATATAAATGAGATACAATAGGCATCCTATCAAGCAGGGGATGCACATTTATTTTGTAATTTTTCTGATAAAATTGATTACTTGAACCCAATTAAGTTTTTATTAAATATTGTTTTGCCTAACTTTATTTTTTTGGATTCGCCACTGCCTTTATGCCTTCATAGTTATGCTACACAAACATGAACCCGAGGGTTTAATGTTTGTGGTCTTCCACTCTGAGCCTGGAGCTGCCTCAGGATCATACAACAGGGTCCGATACCCAGGCTCGTCATTAACCGAGAACAGCAAAAGTTTCCCATCAAGTATACCAAACCGAAATCCAATGCTCAAGCTCCCGGTTACTGGAACAGGGACTATCTTCCATGAATTGTCTTCAGGATTGAATATAGATAATTTTCTCTGGTTCTTCCACTCCATGCAAAACAACTTCTTTGCTATCACAGCATGAGCTGTAACCATAACACAGCCATTCTTCATCTGACACCACTTCTGGTTTTCTGGGTCGTACACATCTACAAACTTTGAGTTTCCAATAGTGAAGCTTGACCTCCCGCCCATCACATAAAGCTTGCCCTCAAATGCACAGGCAAAACAGCCCCACCTCGGGCGCCTAATGGACTCAATCAGAGTCCACTTTTCAGTATCAGGATTGTAGACCTCGGCACTGCAAAGAGACTCACCATCCATGCCATAGCCTCCCACAACATATATCATCCCACCAACTTCAGCGCATGCGAAATCATAGCGTGCAACATTCATGCTTGACAACTTGCTCCAGCTGATTTTATAAACACAAAAATACATCAACTATCTATAGAATCAAAGTACGCAGAATGAGAGAAATAGTAGACATGTAATGGTCCGAGTTATTCTTGTAACGAAGGTAGAGATATAAGTGACAAAAAGAGTGTGCATTGCTCCGTCCATCTGGAATTAGTATTTATATTGTTCCAACCTCTTATAATTAAGGATAAGACATTGTTTTATAAAATCAAGTTGTCTCGACAAGAGTTCAGATGGATTTATACGAAAAGAACGAGCCAAGAAAGAATCACGCTTCAAAAGTTAGTGATATAGACTAGGGAATCATCCCTCTCCAACCCCTCCCTTCCATTTGAAAGCAATATTTATCCGGGAACACATGAATTCAATTGTAAATCTATGTCTAAAAAGCAATTATCATCCAGGATCGTTATTGCTTAGTGTTCTAAGAATGACAGGTAATTATATAAGTAATCCAAAAAGGCCGTGTACATAACACACAAAAAACTGGTCTTTGGGGGGGAGGGAGTCTTGACAACTGATAAGGCTGAAAATATCTCATATAACAACTGTAAATCTTATGTGGTACCACTAATCCCTTCTCAATATGTTTTCAAAGTATCGTTCTTGTTCCAGGAATACCTAAAATTCCCTTTATATATCCAGAGTTGTTAGAGAGTTGTATCATCACGTATGGAGACATTAATACACACCTACATATTAGCTCAAAGTCCCTTTCCTGAGACAAAAATGAGTGACTAATTAATTATTCATGCTCTAAAAGTGACATTCCAATTATCCGAACTTTATAAAAGGTGAGGAATATCACTAATTGGAAGCATATAACCTCTTAGGAAGGTATATGTACACTTGATGGCATACTAAGGCATGTTTAATTTTGATGTAATGTATCAAAGGGTAATATAAGAGAATTATAGGTAATGGAGATGGATGAAGGTAGCGGTAGATGAAATGAGTTACTAATTGTGTAAAGGCAGGGAATTATTACCCTCATTTTGGGGGTATTAGTTACCCACGCACCATGCCTATAGGGTGAGCGGGTAACACACTAATGCATTACCCCCAACATGAGGGTAATAGTTCCCGGTTTCATCTCTCCCTCCTAGCATTGTCTATATAAGTACAGCCTAGATTCATGTTCAATTCTTTCATCTCATGTCCATTACCTCCTTAATGCAGTACCCTCAATCTAAGCATGTCCTAAGTACTGTTTTTGTACCAGTGGCAAAATTTAATGAATATAACCTGACATTTAACCTATCTGTAATATCATGGAGGTTGTTTCCACAACACTTGCAAATCAATTTAATTTAAGAGACAAGTGATAGCAATTAATCTTAAGTGCACAAAAGCACACACACTCGTAAGTCATACCATCAAATAAAGATGCCTTAAAATAACAAAGACGAGTATAACAAACATATAGACATACCAATTGAGGTAGGAATCATATTGGTAAACATCAGCGGTGGGAGATGCTGCCCCTTCAGAGACTGTACAGCCAGCCATCACAAGCAACTTCCCATGAAGAACCACAACTCCAAATCCGGTCTTAAGTTCACCAGGCATGGGAGGGAGAACTCGGTCCTTGTTACCGAAACAATCCAACACCTCCCACTGGTTCTCTTTTCCCCTCCTCATCAATAGTCAACAAATAGAGCCATTCCTCGAGCATTCCCGCTTGTTTTCGAATAGTAATAAACTCCTTGCTTCGAATGACCGACCTCCATCTATTAGACACTGCACCCATAGCGGTAAAGTAAGTTCGAGGGACGAGTGCAAGGCATAACTTTGCCACATCATCAGGAAGGCCAGGCAAAACGGGGACGTAGCAATCATCCACATTCAGAGACCCAGTACTCCCACGAGCATCTTTTGAGTGATTCGAGAAGCACAAGTTTGATTCTGCTAACCTCTTCTTTTCACTAACAAAACCAGGCATCTTCCAGCTATTTGAAATTTGTTGACAAACAATTGGATTTTCACAAAATAACCAGTTATCTCTCAAAATCTAAGACCCAGTTATAAACGAAATTATCAGCAGCAGCTAGACAAACTCATGATACCCATCACATATGGGGATTTTACGAGACCAATGAATGAAAGAAGGAGCAGAACAAATCAATAGGGGTTTATGTACAGACGACTTTCTATGCTTTATCAAACCAAGTCCATTGGCCATGCCAAAACTTTCACTCTTAAGATCCTTTGTTGTTGTTCTGTAGAGATTTGAGCCACTGCCAATTGTTGCTGAGTTGTTTCTCTTCCCGCACATTTCCCAGTTACCTGTCATATGTCACAATTACAACCAACTCAAAATTAGTTGATAAACAGCAATGTGCTACTAGTTACAGACAGCACTGATCATTTTAATATGTGAGATAGACCAAGTTTTGTTTCTCTCGCTATACCAATTTTTCGCACAATTATGAAAAATTGAACCAAAAATCATAAAAGGGCAAAAGCAATGAATTGGAACAAATAATACCAGTTAAGGCCATAGAATGTAGCCGCCTAGCCGGAATTATCCTCCGGCGACTTCCATTATGTGGGAAGAATAACTGTAAAGAATCATTCAGGTCAAAATTAACAAGTTAACCAGATGAGGATTTCACTAACAATGAGATATGGATACTTCACATGAAAATATTTAAACCTATTTGCCTAACAAGTTAGACAACTAACACCAAACAAATTTTACCAATGTCCCTTTGAAGAAAACAACCTAGAGTTAGCTTTCGGTTAAGGAAGAAAAGAAAGTAAGAAAAGGCATGACAGAGGGTTCGCACTCCCTTAGTTGTTCAATTGTCAAGCATCTAGCCTCACTCCATCGCATAGCTCAAGTTAAGGCCTCCTCAAAGCTTAAGGTTCTTCTAGATGAACTACATAGACCATATGTCTCAATTTCCAAATGAAAACAGTCGCTAACGATAAGTTGCATAATGTAAACCTTGATGAATATTATTGGTCTTGTGGTAGATCGCAAATTAGATCGTACACATGGAAACATGATGTGCGAAAGCATATAAAGTTCAAAAACAAACAATATAAGTTCATAAAAAGAAGAACATATATCATCTTCATTTATCAAAGAAGATACACTTCAGAATAACATAGTAGTATGATAAAAGTACATATACCAAGACCATATATACGAGCCCCGGGTTTATAATCCTAAGAAGCACATATACTTCTTCTAGGTCACGTACCCATACCCGATATCAATAATAAACATATACTATAAATATTGTACAATAGTTATTATTGGCTTATATTTGCTCTATTATCTTAGTGATGGTGGTAGGTAAATTAATGCCAGAAAGTGAAAAAAAAACTAGCACATGGGCAATAAAGTAGATTAGAAGCATAGATCTTTAGTGAAATTTTTATTACCAACCTACCCAGTAACCACCTACCCCACTAACAGACAATGAAAGTAACATACAAATCATAATTCTTGGAACCAATTAAATCTAATTTTTCTTCTTTTGTACTACTAATAAAACTGAGAATTGAGATCCCCCCCTGTTCTTTTCCTCCTTTGTTTAGCAGAAACAGGGAAATTGTTCTACAACAGAATTTAAAGGGCAAAAATTAATATTGAGCAATCAAATTTTAAAGAAGATTAGATCTGAAAAGGTACATTTAAAACCCAAAACAATCATAATCATTGAATAAAATGAAAATATAACAACAACTTAAAGTAAAATAGTTGTCCAATTGATGCATCATCACATCAAATAGTTGAATAAAAGCAATGGATAAAATCAGCAATATGGTGATTTGCAATTAGCCTATTGAAGAAAGTAGGACCATTAACTAAGAATCACCTAAAAATATAATTGCAAGTAATTTTGCAGATAAAAAAGGAATCAACTTTGTTCACTGAAACAACAAAAATGAAAATACATCTCAAAGTAACAAAGAAAAGATACAATCTTGCAAATTAATGGAAATGGTTATCTACACAATAATTATAAGTAGCAGATAAAGCACCCATCAAATCAAAAATAGAAAATGATTAAAAAATAGAAGAAAAAATTAAAGAAAAAAGAGAGGTGCAAATTTGATACCTGATAAAAGATGGGAATTTGGAAATAATGGTAGGAGAAAGAGAGATAATATTCAGTGAATGCAAAAAAAGTAGAGGGTAGAGAAAAATGTAGGAAATGAGAATGTAATGAAGAAATATGGTGTATGAATTTATAGACCCTCAAAAATAGGAATGGGGATAATAAAAAAAGAAATAGGGGAGTGGGACAGAGATGGAGAAACAGCAAAAGATAACATTTTGACATTTTCGACCGACACGTCAGGATTAGCAAGGACTAGTGAGTAAGATTCTTGAGTCACATACCAGTAGACTTTGGGAGAGATGATGGGAACTCCTACCTTTTAACAACATTTTGTTATGGCCACTTTATCAGGTTTGTCTTAAATTATCACGGTGATTTAAAAACGCAACATGTTACAAATTTGTAGGTGGGAAATGGGGAGTGTTTTAAAAACGTAACATGTTACAAATTTGTAGGTGGGAAATGGGGAGTGTTTTAGGTGCTTGATATACTTTTCTTAGAAATCATAAATATGTAATGTGATATGCACTATTCACATATTACAATGATAAATTAGTAATTTATCTTAATTTTTAAAAATTTTATAATTTTTTGTTAGCACATCTCTATTATATAAGGCAACTCTTGAGGCCTTGGTGTCCACCTAAACTACCCAAATTACCCCCACAACAAAACAAAATTACATAATTCACCATATTTTAAATTTAAAAGGAAAAACTAAAAAAAAAAAAGGGGGAACGGATCATAAAGATAAGCCAGTTTCTAAATTTCAACAACCACTTTAACTCAACTTCGCCAATTTTATAGAGACAAAAAATAGAAAAAAATAAAAAAAATGAGATTACACGACAGTTCCTTCATCAACTGCAAAATACATAACTTCATCACCAGTAACCACCGTCCACCTTAACAAGTGATATCTTCCCCTTTCTCCCTTACATCATCTATAAAATCTCCTTCCATTATATGCAAAATACAACAAAAGAACAAATCCGTTTGAGACTAATATCTGGTAATAAACATGAAAAACATAATCCTTACACAATTTTTAATTTATAAGTACAACATTTATTTGATGGTGTGATTTCTTTTTAGGGTGCCATATTTGACCAGCATTGTGATGGAATCACATATCCCACAAACCCAAAGAAGCAAAAAGAGCAACTGCAAGTCCGCAAGTTTAAGTAGCAAAACAGTCAAAAGGCACTTCTAATTTCGTAATTTATTTACATCCTGATGAGTATGCTATAATAGGAAATATAATTAATTTAAGTTGCTAAGTATATGCTTTCGCACGCATTGCGTGCATATAAGACTAGTATGGACTTATTCTAAGGGTTATCCAAAAGAAGGGGGAAAAAAGTTGTGACGTTATCAATGCACATTACCCGAAATTCAAAATATCAATAGATGTAACAGATTTTTTTAACATAACACTTTGATTAGCGCATCACTTTTTTTCGATTTAGGATAATATTCTAAGTCAAACAATTGGCCAAACTTTTGCCTGATCCAAACCCTCAAACTATCATATAGTGTTTGTATTGCTTTGAGGGTTTGAAAAAATTCTTCCTATTTATGTTATCCTTTTTGACCTCATATTTTGTAGTGATTGGGAAATTAATCTTAAAATATAACTCAATCATATGAACAACAATTTAAAGAGTTATAGTATATTGAGGCTGAATACTAAATTGTTCTAGTGGTGAATGGAACGGACAACAAGAACATTGTGCCCTTAGGTCTAGTTAGACTAAAAAAATCCAACCATTTCTCCTATTTTGCACAAGTGCTCACATGTGATTAGAGGTGGGCATGGGCCAGGCTGGGCATGTTCACGGGCTTGAGGAAATATCGGGTCGGGTCGGGCCCGAGCCCATGAATGGCGGACCGAGCCTGAAATTTTCAGATTTTGTCCACGGCCCGGCCCAGGTCCACAGGACGGTCTCGTGCCCTCCTGCGGGTCTGGCCCGTGTTTTATGTTGTTTTTTTGGATATTTGGCGCTTTAGGCTAAAAAACAAAGAAAAGGGCGTTCGACCCGCGGGGCGCGCCCACGGGCCATATAGGCGAGCTCGTGCTGGTGCGGGCTCGAAATAAAATTTCTTGATCTTGGCAGGCCCACGGAGTGGACAACGGACCGAGCCGGGCCTCGAGCGGGCTTGGGCGGATCGGACCCAAAACGTGTCGGGTCGACCCGGCCCGCGTGCTTGCCCGGCCATGCCCACCTCTCACATGTGATGCACATCCAATGCCTTAACTATGCACATGCGGCCTTGGATTGTTGTTGCATATTCAGCTCCGGTTGCGGCGGCTACTCACATTTTCTTGATCTACCCAATTGGTCAATGAAGCTTTTCGATGGTATGCCTCTAGGAATCTCTAGTACTTTCAACTTTATGATTGTATTCCACGCTACTTTCTACGGTGTTTGCACATCCATGAAATTCATTAATTCATAAATCAATATAATCTTTAGATGTGCAAATATAGTCTTTGGATGTGCAACCATACATTTTGGATGTGCAAATATACCTTTTGGATGTGCAAATATACCTTTTGGATGTGCAAGCATATTTCTTGGATGTGTAAGCATATTTTTTGGGTGCAAATATAGTATTTGGATGTGCAAACCTACCTTTTGGATGTGAAAATATATATTTTGATTGTAGAGACATAATTTTTGGATGTGCAAACATATTATTTGGATGTGCAAATATAGGTTTTGGATGTGCAAAAATTATTATGTACACTTAGGTGAGTGAAATCAACAAGTTTAAAAGAAGAAGAAGAAGTAGCGTTCACCACATAACTAGTTTGTCAAATAAAGGACTCTTATATATTGTATATAGTGAAAAACATTAATGTCTACTATATGCGAGTTAAATCAAGACCACATTCAAGTTATATAATAATTGATTATGTTGTGATAATCTTTTAATCTAACATGCATAATATATCACATTACAACCATCTTGATAATTTTAATTGACCACAATTACTTCTTTGTTGATTGTATATACAACTACAAGTAGCCAATAATGTTCCAAGTTCTAGAAAGTATATGATTTAACAAACTCATAATCAAGAAATGGACAAATTCGAAAATTCCAAAATATTGAATAGATGTTGTGTTATCATATACAAGTTCACATCGCACATCAAAATTGACATGGATAGGGAAGAATGCTTCGTGATTCACCAAGCAAGGAATGTGACCAAAACCACACCAACCATTGTCAATAACTTCGATATGCTTCCGTCAAAGCTCCCAACCACATATAACTCATGTGGTGTAACAAATTAGAGAATTGAATTGACATAATTTGATCACTATTTTAATGTAGTATAATTTATATACACTTCTTCAATTTAAAGCAACATTTAAACAAATGAAGGCCACAATCAATTCTCACATGGGGTCCATTAGTTCTTATCATTCCACGTGTATGATCAATCATCATGTCCTAATATCTGGGACGTTTGATTTTCTTGTCGTGTGATCTCCAATTCCAATTTCGAACACCTTAGGATTTAATTGTAGGAACGACGAAGTATGTGATCTAGATATAGAATGCTACATAGTCCACCCGTCCAGGTAACCTCTTTTTTTAGTTGTAAAATTACATATGTTTATACATTACTTTATTTTATAAATATCTTTATATTTATATATTTGTACAAATATATAAAGTGTGACATTTTAAGAAACATATATTCAGACTAATCCAACAATATATTACATAAAATATTAGTCAATTTCAATATAAGCATATGCATAATGCAAAAGTCAAACTATTACCCGAACTTTGCCTGATCCAATCATCCACGTACTATAGACTCGAACTTTGCCCGAACTCAATTTAGCCCAACTTGAACACCATAAAATCAAACTCCACCCAAATACGGATTGATAAGGCATTAAGGCTGACTCAAAATGTCCTAATTTAAACTTAATCTCAATCCAAACAACCTGATTATTGAGTTCTAGTTTACCCCCTAACTTCTTTATATACACCTTATCGTGCTGAACTTTTTTTTGGGGATATCATTTCTTTTTCAAAATGGCATTTTCAATATGAACCTTCCATTCTAGCCACTCAGCAACTTGCTGACAAAGTAAAAATTCTCATTCAACAAGTCCACGTATGACGGAAATAATATACTCCTAAGTAATTGATGAAAAAGAAATGGAATAATTATAGCTGATGTAGCTCGTTTAAAGTTATTCTGATAATCTGATCATGTTGGGGAATTGGGAGGTAGTGAAATCAACGGTAGGTAGTCTCTAGATTTGGTGGTGTCCGAAAATTGAAGAGAAACTATGTGCAACTCACCTTGAGTTGACCATGATTAGTAGCAATAGAAACTGGGTTTAATTTGGTTGCATTTTGTGGTTAATTGGGGAATGATATTGATCTTAAATTTAAATAAGTGTAACTACAACAAGTCCATCTTGTATAACACGTCACATGCTCGAATTGCATTATGAGAAATTCTATATGTCTACTATCAGTAATTTTATTTGTACTATCACAAATTCTTGGGTGTAATCGTTACACCATAATTTTTATGGTTCAACAACCCACAAACCACGCTTCTTTTATAAAAAAAAACTCAAATAACATGAAATAAATGACAATGCGATAATAGTCATCGTATTATAATTTACAACCTTATCAGGGTAGTTAAATACCCCATCCTCCGAGCATAAAACCCACAACCACGAGTACCGGTGATGTTTTGTTCTATCATTGAAGATACATATAGCTGCTTCAACACATTCTACATATATATGTACTAACTAAAATATTAATCCTCACGCTGCCCAAAAAACATGTTAATTTTTTTTTTTTTTTTTGTTCAGGAAAGATAATTGGTCCGAGGACCAACCCCCCGCTGCTACTAACATAGGCACACCAGCTCATTGGCTGGGTAGTGGAGATTTATACCCACAAGCAAACATTTAAACAAACTCCCCAAATTGGGGAGTGATGAGAGTCGAACACCCGACCTCGCGGTTGGGAGGTGGGAGCACCAAAAAACATGTTAATGCTTTAAGTATTAGCGCATTTACTATCAATTAGAGTTGATCATGGGCCCGACCGGATTTTACCCAAAAATAAGTTGGGCCAAGCCTCAGACCAACCTCTACATGCCAAAACCCGATAGTTTGGATCGGGTCAAGCGGGCTTTTTGGGCCATGTCAAGATTTAGTCAAAAATTCCAGATTCATGTTTCCACAACCCACGATTTTGCCCAAAAATTGGGTCGGGCTTGAATTGCGGGCCGAAATATCATGTCCAAATGTAGAGATAATGGTAAGATTTAGTATATTAGAATATATTTTTACTACTTATAGTTACATTAGGATGTACTATAATATGATTGATTAATAATAATACTCCAAGCTTTTAGCCTCATTGTTGATCTTGACGCCAAAACTTACTTATTTTCGGACCAGATTTGGCTGCCGGATCAATGTTACTCACCTTTACCATCACTCAATATGTACTATTTAATCAATACTCATCAAATACTTATAGAATGTACTATGTGGGGAACCCAATTTCATGCATATCGGCTATTACCTTATCTGCTATGCTTGATAAGGTTAGTGAACATACAGAGAATAATCCTCGTCAGAAACAATGTGGCAATTGCTTAATATATGCCTACTTGAAAGACTATTTTTTGTTTGAAAGAGAAAATTCATTAATTGAAGGCCAAACGGCATCTACAATAGGTATTAAAGAAAAACAAGATACAATTAAGGGATATTATCTCAGATGACCCTAACATATAGGTCTTTTTCCCAAATAACCCCGACATTTTCACCTCTATCTCGGATAACCCTAAACTCATATTTTGTCATTAAACTTGACGGAATGAATAACGACGTTAACTTCTCCACTTCTAGAACAAACTCAACTCAGCAAACCCAGAACTCACACCTTCAAAACTCATCAATGGCGCTCCATTCTCTCTCTCCTCAAATTTTCCTCTTTCCTCTTTCCATTTTTTCCACAAAAAAAGAATTAATTCAGGAGGAAGATTTAGCACCTTAAGAAATTTAAAAATAAAAACCTGCATTAGGAGAATTAACTCAGGAGGAAGATTTAGCACCTTAAGAATGGATGCTTGTATTATGCTTTTTGCCATGACTCCTTAATCTATTTAAGTTACTTTGTTCACCAAATAAATAAAAAACAAAATTCAAGTTGAACAAGGGTTTAAAATTTCGCGTGAGTAATTAGGAGAATATAATTTGGGGACAATTGCTCAAGCTTCATCTACTCTTCTACCTCTCTCTCACTCCTTGAAAATCTAAATTTTAGGGTTTCGAAGTATCATTTAACAAAATATCAATTCCAATTGATAAACCCATAATTAATACCATCAAGCCACAAAAATAAACAATAACCAAATTCAACAATAGCAAGATCATCCACTCATTCACTAGTTGCTCGTAACGCCGACTAGTGACTACAACACAACGAATAAAAGGGCAACGCAAGCAACTCACGCGGAGGAGAGAGAAAACAGTTCGCCTGGGTCAAGCAAAGCAACAAGATACGACGCGAGACAGTGAATGATGGAGAGGGAAAACAGTTCGCTAGGGTCGATTAGCGAGCGAAGCAAACGCTTGACATTGAATGAAGGAGAGAGGATGAAGGTCTAAGATGATGTTGTTGGTGTTTGTTGACTTGCTGTTGTTGTCAATCGTGGTTGCTGCCACGAAATTCCATGACCCATAGAATGAAAGAAGAACAAAAAGAGAAAGAGGAAGATTTGGGTCTTTTTTTATTTTAAAAAAAGCCCTAATTATCATTGTTCTAATACCATAGTTAACGCCGTTATTCATTCCGTCAAGTTTAATGACAAAATAAAAGTTTAGGGTTATCCGAGACAGGGGTGAAAATGTCAGGGTTATTTGGGAAAAAGACCTATATGTCAGGGTCATCTGAGATAATATCCCTACAATTAAATAAGGCTAAATCAAATTCGTCTTCGAAGGAACTACAATGAACCAGATCGAGCAATACAGCGCAGCCCCCTTGTATTTACTGAATCAAACAGCTATTGATGAGGAAGTCTATCATTCTGATGTAATTTGGGAAGAACATTCTTGACCGAGTCATGTTGACCGCATCCGAGATTCTAATACCTTCATGTTGAGTCTCGAATTTCAACCAATGAGAACAATTTTTCATACCTAAAAACAAAAAAATCATACTCACAACTCCCATAGGAGAGAAGGAGATTTCCAAAACAGAAACTACAAACCACATAACAGGGTTTGAAAAGATCTCATAAAGAGAGACTAATCTATTAAACAAAACAAGAAAATGAATTAAAAACTGAAAATAAAAGGGGAAAAGGGGCTTACCATGGATGAAATCATCCATGGCAGCCCCTAACTGATGAAGAAGGGGTAGGGGAGGCTAGGGTTTGAGAGGAAAAGAGAGAGAGAGGGGAGGCTACTTGAAAGACTACTTAAAGTACAAATGAAATTTAATCTGCACTATAAAAGTAAAGATATGCTATAATTTATATAATCAATACATATTTCTACAAGAATTTTCCAATTCTTTATGCTTTCAGTACTATCCATAGACCATAGATTGTTTCGAGTTTACTTGATGTTTGTCTAAAAGATTAGGTAGGCGGTGATTAAAACAAAAAGATAAAAATTAAAATTAAGCCATTCAACTATTGTCTACTGTCTAGTATCTTATACGCAACAATTGAAAGCAAATGTAAAATTAAAATATTATGAAAAAAAACATTATCTTAAATTTGTTTGGACTATATATAAAGGATATACCGTGAATCAGTGAATGTCAATTTCTATACATCAAAAGTCAAGATTGGTTTATATCACATTTTCAACGCTTAGAATAAAAGCACTTGTGTAGTTGTGTTCCTAATTTTAGTAATTTATGCCCTATTGAACGCTTCCAATTATAAAAGTAAATATAGTAGTACTATAAAAAAAGAAAAGACCATGCATATAAAATCCATAGTTACTTTTGTCTAAAGTCACGCACCTATGATTTATAACTTTCTTGTTCGATAGTTGGATGTATGAATAAGCCACATGCTACGACTGCAATTTAAGTTAAACTTTTACTTTATTATTATCGGGGGTTACAACATGAAATATTAATTCGCGGAGAGCTCAAAATTTCAATTTCAATTTTAATATAATACTTCCTCCGTCCCAAAATATATAGTTCCTGTTTCTTTTTACAGATGTATCTTTGACTTAATTACGATATCTTCTATTTCGTATTAGTAAAAAATATAAAAAGTTGATATTATGAATGTACACATTAAGACGGATCTAACAAGCACCACATGAAAGATGTTTTTGTATACATTAATGAGAATATTTGGGTCAAAAGTTTTTAAAATTTGACTCCCAAAATAAACAAGAACTATATTTTGGGACGGAGGAGTAAGTTAGATGATACTCCCTCCGTCCCATAATATAAATACAGATTCTATTTTTGGGTCCCAAAACGCTGTTTTTGCTTTCTATTTTTTAATTCCACAATTCCCTTGATTTGCCTAAAAAACCATGCAACCATCATTTATTTCGCTTCTGGAAATAGTTTTTTTCTTTGTTTATTGAACCAAAGGGTTGAATTAGTCATATATTTAATGCTCTTTCACTCATTATACACCATTCTCTCTCCTAAAATCAGTTTTTTTCCCACAACAATAATTGTTTATCATTCATGTTTCACTTTCCTTAATTCTCGTAAAAAATGAGAAATAAGCACTATATTATGGGACGGAGGGAGTACTATTTTATTTTTTTTGTAAGGATACCATTTATTTTTACTTTTATCTTAAAACTGCCAATACAAATTTAGAAACTAATATATTTTTTCTGGCTTTTTTTTTAAAACTTGGTTCTTTGTTTGGAAAAAAATGACGATAAAAAATAATAATGAACTAGGTGCATCACTATCATGTTTAAATATGGTTTGCGTGAAACCAATTCAATAAGATAAGAAGACAATTAATATGTATATGTAGCTGAGTAAATAATACAATTTTTTTTTAGGGGAACACACCCGAGTAAACAATACAATTGATATTCATATTACGTAATTAAGATATCAAGTAGTTTAGTTGGTAAAATGGCAATAAGATAATATCAATCATATATATGTGGTCAACATTTCTACTTTTCTGACTCTCATTTCAATATTATATGGTTCAGTCCTCAGTCGCGTTGTAATTAGCTTTTTTTAACAACACAAACAAGTTACACTAATACACACTTAAATATTAACATCATGTGTAATATAAGTATATAACGTGGTAAGCACACCTATTATAGCAGATAGCTGCCTAATGCCTATGTAAAATCTGTAATTTTGGTTGGCTAATTGGCTTTTGGTGACTCTTATCGGCTATTTGAATGAACTAATCTCTCTCTTGAACTTGGCTACTCAACATGTTTTCTTTTTATTTAACAAGCCGCCGTCCTGGCAGTGATATAATTGATCTAGTACACAATTGATAATTAACTTAAGTCACTTGTTGACACAAAACATGATATTATCTCAAATATTTGGCATTTATCTAAAGAAAATGTATATTTGATTGAAGCCTAGATTTTCTACAATCATATATATTGTCAACGCTTGAAACATAAAGATGTGTAGAATACTTCATATAATTCGAGCGATGATAGAGATGGAAAAGAAAGAATTACAACTTGCACCCAAAAGATAACAAAAATTCAAAAGAAAATTGAATTCGGATGTCACCGTGAAGTTGCAACATGGATATCAGTTTTACTAATCAAGGCAATTAGTCCATTTATGCAGCTTCTTCTTTAGTCTTCTTTAATTTCCCACCTTGAAGTGAAAAAAATAAAAAAATCATCCGTATATAAAAAGATCGAAACATCATATATAATATTAAAGCAAGAAAATTTCCGTCCTATGTGGCAGCCCCATATTGTTTCTCCCCTCTCATTGCTTCTCGGTTTTTCCAAGCCTCTCATTCACTTGCCACGTGTCACTGGATTTGATTTAAAAGATTGCAAATCGTGTAGATTTAGGCTGTGTAAGGTAAACTTAAATCTAGCAATTTACATTTAAGGAAACAAATTAATTCCACAAATTAATTGAAGCAAATTGAATATTGTCATGAATATTACACATCTTTAAATCTCAATATTTGTTTTACTGCATCTCCCTCCTCTCAAACCCTCAATACCAAATTCCTTCAATTTCATGATCGAATTTTAGCTCATTTTTCTGTAATTCATCCAAATGAACAACAATTCGATCAATTGGAGTGAGAAATAGAGAGGAGAGAGAAAAACTCCTGCACAGCAATAATTCGAACAGACAAACCCAGATGAAAAAACACGGGTACATCAACACAACAGCATCAGCAATTGGGGAACCAACCAACAGAGAGGAAGATAGCAGCGATGAATTCGAAGTCAAAAAATTTTGAGATTGATTTTTTTGCGGAATTATCTGCTGAGGATATTAAGCTTTTTGTTTATTGTTTTCTTTGACCTTTTCTTTTTCATTTTTTTTGGTGATGTGAAGTTGTAATTTATGAACGAGTTTAGTTTTGAATTGAAGGAGTGAAAACATACATGTATCTCTGTTTTCTAATTGTTGCATGTAAATCAGATCATGCAAAATTTGTGTACTACATGGTCTACATCTCGCTCAACATCTTTAGCAAGATATAAAACACAAATATTTATGGATATGACAAAAGTTAATTGCTATTTTCACAAAATGCATGTAAAATTCCTCATTTCAGATGAAAGAGAAGGAATTGGAGGAGAGTTAGATCAGGCGATGAAGGAGATAATGATGAATTGGTAGAGGTGAGAAAAAAAGAGGGAGGATGAAAGACATTATAATATCCTAGAAGTGAGCTAGAACTAAGCTACGTTAAAAAATGAGTTTGTTGTTTTTTTTTTTTAAGGAATGTTTCTCATGTTATAACTCCTACTTTTTTTTTTACAGGAACTCCTACTTAATTATATTACTAACTTTTCAAAAAAAAAATTATAATACTAGGCTAGAGTAACTTAAAAAGTGTCTTAAATTCAGATTGTTTAACAACAACTAATAATAAACAATGTTAACAAAAAAATTACAGCTTTTCATATAAGCTAATAAGGAAGGCAAAGTCAACAACTTTTTATAAAAAGCTTTTTTTTTTTATAATAATGTAGCTCTATTTTGAACTTGAAACTGGATGGGTCATAAAGAAAATTATGAAATCCCAATGGATCAATCAGATGATACAAGCTAAGAAGGATAGGCCACCATTTGTGCATGTCTGTTGATAATTACCTCTGAAAATCTTGAATCAATAATTCATAAACCAATTACAATTGAAGTAATAAAAAGATACCTGAACTTACAATAGTCATAATGTATTACCTTCAAATTAACAATTGGAGATGTAAATCCCAATGGATCAATCAGATAATACAAGCTTCTAATGCTGGCCTCACTTCAACTTCTTCTTTTGGTAAGTACTTGGGTATAACTATTAGTCCAAATAAATTGAATAAGTCTGATTACTTTGATATACGATCGAGAAAACAAAGGAAAGAATTAGAGGCTGGCAATCTAGATTATTAAACATGGTTGGTCGTTGCACACTAATTAAATCTGTCCTTAGCTCCTATCGTTCATATGCTATGCAAACAAATGTCCTTCCCATGAGTCTCATTGATGACATCACCAAGTGCATTAAAAAGTTCTTTTGGAATAAGGTTGACAAGAATCATTACATTCCTCGCACCAACTGGTTTAATGTGTGCCTTCCTTTGAAAATTGGTGGTTTAGGTATTAGGAACCTCAAGTATTGGAATATTTGCTTCATGGCCAAACTGGGTTGGAAAATCCTAACTCAACCAAATAAGCTCTGGGTCTGTATTCTTCTGCAAAAGTATTGTAAAGGCTCCACTTTCTTGGATGCTATTCCCAATGCCTCCCAAGCTACTTCCTTCGAACTGGGCTAATGATAAACATTGGTAATGGGCAAAAAACTTCCTTTTGGTATCATCATTGGGTTGGGGAATCCCCTCTATATAAAGTTAGAGATGTCCATGTGCCTGATGAGATTGCTCACTGGAGAGTGGCTGATGTAATTCAAAATAAAAGTTGGAATGTTGTTAAACTAAATTAAATAATCTTCTTCCCTGTGATCTAGTGTCTCAAATCATAGCTATCCCTCTCCTTAAATTTGTTGATAAGGAGGACAATATTAAGTGGAAGTTTTCTTCAGATGGGGGCTAGCTATCAAATTGGTTGATCATAGGAATGCCAGTTATCATTTGCATTCTCATGCTCCTTTAGATGTTAGTTGGTCCAAGATCTGGAAAATTAAGTCCCCTCTAAATGCTGCTTCTTTGGAATATCTTACATTCTAGGGATATTATCTCAGGTAACCCTGACATATAGGCCCTTTTCCAATATAACCCTGACTTTGACAGCCCTGTCTCCGATAACCCTGAACTTGGTTTTTGTCATTAAATTGGACGGAATTAGAGACGGCGTTAAGTACTCTCTAATTTTGTTTGACTTTTGCGAAATTCATCTCTTTCTCTCTCTTGTTCTTCATCTTTTCTCTCTCTTGTTCTTCATCTCTTCTCAAGCCCATCATTCTCTTTTTTTTTCTCAATCAATTCCCCAAATCAAAACTTTAATCCAAAACATAACAAAACAAAATAAAAAGCCACAAAATCAAATTCAAGAAATCACTTAATTACGCCACAAATTCAAGAAATCCAAGAAATCACAAAACAAATTCAAATTGTAACAATCCTTAAATCAATGCAAAAATCCCCAAATCAATTGCAAAACCTAGGATTTTGCTGCTAAGGGATGAGGCGGCTACCCAGCAGGCGGTGGAGGAGGCGGTGGAGGGGCGCCAGGTGCGCCGGCAGACTGGTGGTGGGAGGTGGGTTGTGGTGCGACAGAGGTGGGGGAGGTAGGTCAGTGGCTAAAAGGAGTGCGTGAGGGCACGCGAGGAGTGCGCGAGGGTGCGCGAGTGGTGCGCGAGGGGCGCGTTGGTGGTGCGCCAGTGGAGGGTGGTTGGGTTCGCTGGTGGTGCACCATTGGAGGGTGGTTGGGTGCGTTGGTTGTGCGCGAGTTCAAGTGTTGGGTCGCCGGTTCAGGGGTGGTAGGTGAGAAGCGTGAGTGAGGGAGGGAAACGTGGGAGGGGTTGCTGGGTTTCGGGGTTGGGCCGAGGGTGTTTGGGGATGGGCTGATCAGGGTGTCCGGGGATGGGCCGAGGGTGTTCGGGGTTGGCTGGAGTTCCGGTTGGAGGGTGGTGGTTTCAGAGGTGGTGGAAACCATTGATGAATGCTTGAGAAGAGATGAAGAACAAGAAAGAGAAAGAGATGAGTTTGTTTTTTTTTTAAAAAGGCAGTAAGTTGGGTTGTTTGAAAATAGTTAACGCCGTTAACAATTCCGTCAGGTTTAATGACAAAATACAAGTTTAGGGTCATCTAAGAAAAAAAAAATATGTCAGGGTTATTTGGGAAAAAGGCCTATATGTCAGGGTTATCTGAGATAATATCCCTACATTCTATCCTCCCAGTTGCAACAAACTTATCTAAAAAAATTCCTAATTTTGATCCTGTTTGTATTTGTTGTGGAATGTTTGATGAGGATCATATCCATCTCTTTAGGGAATGCTTCATGGCCCAGATTCTTTGGAAACGGATTTTTGAAAGATTCATCCCAGATCCACCTTCAATCTTAAATCTTTTTTCAACTCTTCATGGAATGATTGGCTCTCCTTCAATTTACAACAAAGTCCTTTATGGCTTACAAAGTTCACTGTTGTGCTTTGGCATATTTGGAGTTATAGAAATAATTAATGCGGTTTTTAATGGTGTTATGACTCATTCAAACTCTCAATAAATTTCTAGTTGATTACACCAGTACTAACTTGGCCTTGCAGCAAGATAAGAATGTTCATGCATCTTCATCCGCAAAAAGCAGCAGGCAACCTCCTTTTTCAGGCTTTTTGAAGTTAAATACAGGTGGGGGATGGAAAAGTCAAGATAAAGCTGAAGGAGGAGGGGTGATTAGAATGATCGATGGTTCCTGGTTTGTGGGTTTTGCTCTGAAATTCAAGGCTCCAAATCCGGCTACAGCAGAGCTGCTTACTATTCGGGAAGGACTGGTTATTGCCAAGGATTATAAAATCACTAATCTGGAACTTGAAATAGATGCGCAAGCACTAAAAATCATGATTGATAGAGCATATCTCTATCCTCATCATCAGTTGAGGGCCTGATTTGTGATGTTGTTCAACATGCCAAACGGGACGTCAATGTTATTGCTCACAAATTGGCCAAGTTTGGTATGGAAATGGAGGAACAAAAAAAACACCTTTCTGTCTCCTCATGCTTGTGTCATCAAGGAGTACCATCAGGAGAAAATGAACGTTGCTGGATCATTGCCCATCTAGTTGCGCTATGTTTGTTTCGTTATGGCATATGGGCTGTAATTATTTAAAATGTTGCTGTGGTTTTTTGGCTCCCAAAGGTGGGATGTGTAAAAATACTATGTGGTGTTGTATTTTGATGGGCTAGGCCCATAAGTAAGTAATGATTCTCTTTCTTTTGTGTTAAAAAAAGTAGCATCAATGAAAATTGTTTGTTTCACACAACAAAAACGTAATCAATTAAAGAGTATGGTTGATTACATCAAAACAAAGTCTTTTGCCAAGATTAAGTTCACAAACAAACACAGACAGATCATCGCTTTTCCTCCTTCGAGTTTAACAACTACAAACTGATTACAAAGTGCGCTTTATGCATGATATTTTATGCATGATTGTTATCGGTTTATGCATATGTTATATTTTTTTGAGGGGTAAGATAGAGCGGGTAATTTATTAAAGTAAATCTAGTTCCAGCAAAGTTTGAATACTTTTTTTTTGAAAGAGAAATTTCATTAATTGAAGGCCAAACGGCATCTACAATATGTATTAAAGAAAAACAATACAATCAAACAATGTTACATCAAATTCGTCTTCGACTAAACTATAATGAACCAGATCGAGCAATACAGCGCAACCCCCTTGTATTTGCTGAATCAAGAAGCTACTGATGAGGAAGTCTATCATTCTGACATAGTTTGGGAAGAATATTCTTGATCGAGCCATGTTGATCGCATCCGAGATTCCAATACCTTCATGTTGAGTCTTGAACTTTAACCAATGAGAACAATTTCTCATACCTAAAGACAAAACAACAATACTCACAACTCCCATAGGGGAGATGGAGATCTCCACAATAGAGACTAAAATCCCCATAACAGGGTTTGAAAAAATCTCATAAAGAGAGACTAATTTATTCAACAAAACTAGAAAAAGAACTAAAAACTGAAAATAAAAGGGGAAAAGGGGCTTACCATGGATGAAATCATCCATGGCAGCCCTAACTGATGAAAAAAGGGTAGGGGAGGCTAGAGATTGAGAGAGAAAAGAGAGAGAGGAGGCTAGGGTTTGAGAGAGAAAAGAGATTTGAAATTCTTTTACTCGATCTTTGAATACTTTGTGGAACCATGTCAATACAAACATATTTAGAATGACCATACCCGTTTAACATGAGAAATATCAAAGTACTCAAAAGACATACTATCTCGCCTAATATCTTTATAAACTAAATGAATGGAACCCCTAAAAAAAACTAAATGAATGGGTGTAAAATCAACACTCTTACCTTTCACATTTTTGACTACATTAACGTGATCATTCTCGACCCATATTCTGGCACATCCAAGTCATCTTGCTAGTTGTAAACCATACCGCACCGCATGAGCTTCTGCAACTTCCGGTGTAGTCTCACAAACTTTCTTCACCGCTGCCACCTACACTATATCTGAACTGTCACAAAAAACCACACTCACACTGCATCACCTAAGTGTGCCATGTCATTGTTTTTCACTTTTTATTTAAAAAAAAAAGAATTCTAAATACATATAAGGAGTTTGGATAAAGGAAAAATTAGAATTTGGTTTTGACTAAACAACCTAAATTATTCATACTTTGTAAATCGAAAATAACTTTTTCATACTATAGAAAAATTAAGAATATTTTAGTTTTTATACCATTGAAGAGTGTTCGAAATATGCTTCAACTCAACTCAACTCAACTTTCCAACATCAAGAGCCGATTTCAAATTCCATTCAAGCTAACTCGAACCAATTCTAATCAAGTCGGTCTCGTAGCTAAATTTCAACCAACTCTACTCATTGCCACCCCTAAACTCTAGATTCTCTACACTCCTTTCATTCCCCCACATATTTTCTAGAAAGCACCCTTGGGCTTTTATTATGACTTTCATTCCACAATTCAACTAAAGGCAAAGATTACACAAACCCCAAAATCCTAAAGATCCTCAACTAATAGCCCACACCCATAAACAAAAAGAAAATCCTCCACTCCACTCCCACAAATTCCACCCTCCTTAAAATTGAAAAAAAAAAAAAAACATCTGGAAACTTCTAGCTTTCCACAGTATCAGTGACAATGCAAGAAAGAAACAGAAAAAAATAGAAATGGATTAGACTGAAAAATTCCCACCACCTAAACAAAAAAAAAATCAGCGCACAAAAAAAATGGCAATAACCTCATTCTCTCTCCTCCGCTGTCACGCGCCACCGCATTGCACACCTTCCACCACCGCATTCCTCCTTCTCCGCCGTCGTTTCTCTCTCCTCACCACCACTATTTTCTGCGACAAACGCAAGGCGGCGCGTGAAGCGCGTGTATCGAAAGTGGCGCGTGATTTCACACGCGCGAAGCACACGAACTCTTCCTCTTCTTCTCTCTCCTCACTCTCTCACTCGCAAATTCTCTCTCCTAATCAAGCCATAGGAATGGTAGCTTCAGCTCAGGCGAACTTCATGCGCGTCGTCGTTCCTCCAGAACCTTCCGAGAAGGAGAATCCGAACGTTCTAGAAGGTTCTGGAGTAGAAGGTTCTGGAATTGAACTGTTGTGTGTGGTGAGAGCAGTGTTGAAGAAGATAAAACGCAGAGTTTTGGTAGGGGATAAGGTTTTGGTAGGGTCAATTGATTGGGTGGATCGTCGGGGTATGATAGAGAATGTGTTTCCTAGGGTTTCGGAGATTTCTGACCCTCCGATTGCAAATGCTGATCATTTTTTGGTTTTGTTTTCTATGGATCAACCTAAGGTTGAGCCGTTTTCGTTAACTAGGTTTTTGGTTGAGGCTGAGTCTACTGGTATTCCTGTTACTCTTGCTTTGAACAAGTGTGAGCTGGTTCGCGACGAGGTTCGAATTATTGCTTATTTACTTGCATTTATCAATTTGCTCATAATTCTCTGATTACTATAGTTTGCTCAGATTATGATTGTGTGGTTTAGTATGTTATTGTGATCAATTGATTATAGTATGACATAAGAGGTGATATTGAATTGGAGTGGTGAGAGTATATATTAGATTAGTTGTGTATTTGCATTTGATTGAAGCTAAGTGCACTGAGGATGTTCTGATTTTGTTTTTCGAATTTGATGATGTTTAGAGGTGACATGCATAATTTGTGTTGAGATGGGGGAGAAATAAACTATTGGAGCTAGATGAATGACACCAGAAGCAAGTTGCCAAGTTCAATGAAGCTGTACCAAAAAGAATTTATGGTGTGTACCATGCTCTGAATAGTGTAGGTTATGCTAGTAGTAAATTTCACTTTGGCTCATTGCACTAAGAATTTTTCTGAGTGCTGATAGTTTTGGTTTGGGTTGGATGGTACTTGGACTTAATGTGCACAACTTTGTTGGGAATTCATGCACGAATGAAGTATGAATGAGGTGGAAGATAGTTGTAGGAGCAAGCTCATTGCACATTTTTGATAGTTGTAGGAGCAGGCTCATTGCACATTTTGATGGTTATAATTTCGCGGTTAATCATAAATCATACTTGGTCCTAGATTGAGATTGGATAGCATGTTTTGATGGTTATAATTTCGCGTTGGCTCATTGCACTAAGAATATTTCGAGTACTGAAGATTTTGGTTTGGGTTGGATGGTACTTGGAGACAGTGTGGATAGATTTGTTGTGAATTCGTGCTGGAAAAATAGTTGGAAAATAGTTGTAGGAGCAAGAACATTGCACATTTTGATGGTTATAATTTCGCGGTTAGTCATAAGTCATACTTGTTCATAGACTGAAATTGGAATTACTTTCTATGTCAGATTATGGACGGGGGAGAAGTCAATAAGAACTGCAATCTTCTGCTGCCAATAGCTTATCATTGATATCTGTAAATTTTGTTAGAAATGGATGTAAATTTGGTGCTGGATTTATGTAGCTTGCATGTTTGCTTGCTTGTGGGGGCTTCCTACCGTTTTGTGGTTGTGTATGGAAGGGAGGAGGGAACGAGTAAAACTTTATCTGGAATTCTGAGAGCTAATTAAAGTTAAACTTGTGGATGTTGGTCAGATGGCCACATTGTGACCCCAACTTATCCAATGTATGTCGTGCCTCTCAGGTTGAATTACTTCTCGTGTCATCAGCAACTTGTGTCGGTTTTCTCAACCAGTGTCCTTTATAATGCTATTATCACAAGATTATTATCCGTGACACTATCTGTCTTTGTGTCTAAATTTGGTCGGTTTTGATGGTGAAATATGTAGGTTCTGATTGAGTGGAAGACGAGGCTTCGTCAATGGGGATATATACCCATATTCTGCAGCGTCGAGTCAAAACGTGGACTTGATTCCCTTGCATTCTACTTGAGAGATAGGACAACTGTGATTGTCGGTCCTAGTGGTGTTGGCAAGTCCAGCCTGATCAATATGTTGCGAAGCAACGGTCAATCTCCCACCCTCATGGAAGAGGGTAGCTTAATTGATCCTGTAAGTTTCATCTCCCTTTTGTTTATTGGATCCTCTCATTTCTTAGGGCTCGCTTGGATTGAGTGTAATGCATTAAGGGAGTAACAAAAGTCAAACTAAGGAAAGTAAGGTGGTTAGAAGCGATTATGAAGGGGAAGAAGTGGTGATAAAAGGGATAAGCCAGTAATGGTAAGAAAAAAGGAATGGATAGGGGAATTGTTACTCTCGTTATGGGTGTAATAGTTACCCACCAACCCCTTGAGTAATTGTTACCCTCATTTGGAGGGTAATAACTTCTTTGTTCCTTCTTTCTCATCACAACAAAATCACATTATCCCCTTGCAACACCTCAATTCACCTTCGTTTTTCCTTTATTAAGGTGGTTTCACTTTTATTACCCCCTTAATCCATTACCCCAACTGCAAGCATGCCCCTGGTGTTACAAGTGTTCTTCTAAAGCAAAACTTTGGGGTGGAGAAAGGTTCTTTGAATTTGGTCTAATAGCTTGGTCATCTTCTTTGTGATCAGATTTCAGGCAGCAAATGGCTTGAGGAGCAGCGTGTTGGTGAAGTGTCTGCTAGAAGTGGAAGAGGGAAGCACACAACTCGGCACGTGTCTTTGCTACCGTTGGCTGCAGGAGGATATCTAGCTGATACTCCAGGGTTCAACCAACCTAGTCTAATGAAAGTGACAAAACACACCCTTGCACAAGCATTCCCTGAGGTAGTTTATGTTTGCTATTCTTCCAACGTAATAGTAGTAATCAACTTTTCTTTTCCATTTTATCCACTTCAGTTGCCTACAATATTTCAAACTGTATATTCAGATCCAGAAAACACTCCAAGAAAACGAACCTAAGAGATGCACATTCAACAATTGCTTGCACGTTGGTGAACCTGGGTGTCTAATGACGGGAGATTGGGAGAGATATCCATATTACTTTCAACTGCTCGATGAAATTAAGATACGGGAGGAATTCCAACTAAGGACAGTGGGCACGAAGAAGGAGGGTGATGTCAGGTAAGATCTCAATATATTCTTCGGGATTGATTTTCATAAAGAATTATCTGTAGAATATGTTTTGCGTGATATTCATCTTGCTCACTTACTATATCACAGGAATAAGGTGGGGGATATGGGTGTCACACTAGCTGAGCCAAGATTGGAGCCCAAGAAGCACAGGAGACAATCTCGAAAGAAAATAAACCAATCTCTATTAGATGAGTTGGATGTGCTGGATGAAGAAGATGATCACTTGGAAGAGAATCCTATCATCCGTGCTATGGAACAAGAAAAACCAGTAGAACAACAAGCTGAAGAACATTTTGGATAGCTAGATGACGACGACAATTTACTTTGTTTAGATAGTTTGAAAGTAGCGGATTAGCACGGAAAAGGTGTATATAGTGAGTCCCAAAAGCAAGATGCCTGTATGGCTGTATAGATAAAAGTTTGGTCGATTTAGCATACTGATGTTTAATAACTAATGACAGAAACACGTAGTTTTGTCATCCTCCACTTGCTCTCTTTGGTTGTGTGAATACAAGCACACTTCATTTACCTGGCAATTTATACAAATTGTTCCAAAAGGACGGAGGTGGTGATTAACCCTGTCAATTTATTTCAGTTTGACAAAAATTTATGCATAGAAATCGTAGTAGTAAGTTGCGAACGGATAGATGGTAAAGATCGTGTTTTTTAGCTTTGTGTCAGCTTCAAATTGTTCAAAAAACTATATAAAAAAATGTAAGATAATTTATTAATATGACAAGTTCATGAAATTGGCTGGGGTTTGGGTGATATCAAGTTCAGAGTTCCAATAACTTTGTGATTGAGTCATAAAATTGGCTCGGGTTCAAGCCATGTCAAGTTCAGAGTTCTCTCAATCGGTTTCGGGTTCAAAACATGTCCAATACGGAGTATACTGTACCATTTGACAACTAATCAAATGGATAAAAGGCATCAATCCAAAAGGTACTCCCTCTATTTTTAAATAGATACTTCATTTTGACTTTTGCAGAATTTACGAAGTCTATATGTATAAAACCCGATGTCAGCATACAAGATTCCTGAATTTATCTCGATGCATATTTTCAAAATATCGATTTTTATAATTTTCCAATAATGGAATTAGAGATAGCAAAGGTCAGAGTTGTGCATCGACAAGTGCGCAAGTCAAAATGAAGCATCTATTTAAAAACGAAGGGAGTATAATTTTCCCTCGCTAAGGGGGTGAGGGATTACCAAAATCGATAGCTATAAGATTAAGATATAGCATGTAGATTGATATTTCCAGATAATCATACTCAAGATCTCTCATAACTCTTCATATGTCACAACTCCTTAAGCGCCCAAAGTTCAAGGCCTAAGAAGTTTAAAACTTTCAACCCATACGCATACGGCGTACCAAATAAAATCTAGGGCCACAGATTGAATACTAGTGCATCTCAAAATTATCCAACCAGCATGACATCTTAAAAGAGATTTTGTGGTACCGTTGTCAATCCTCGTGCTTGTAAAGCCACTAGATGACTTGATCTTAATAACCCAAACAAGAATCTGATTAGGTGAGCTTGTGAATTCTTCATCTGCTCTCACAAAACGCAACAGTCGTCAAATAACTCTACGTTGCAACTTCAGGTACAAATCAATCTTCCAAGACTCCACAAACCACAACATTAATTTTCTAACACTCACCACTAAATTTTGAACTCAAATACACACCTCTTTTTAAAACTTCGTAGTAAGACATTCACGTCAGACTTATCTTCCAACTCTCTGCATTCCATCCTCACTTGGTCCGCCTCAAAAAAAGTTGCATATAAGGGAGGCAAGAGCAAGAAACAGCAATTATTTCTGTCTTTCTACTCCAGGAGCAAAGAAGAATTATGTGAAGTATTCACTTAACTGAAGCTCGTCCGATATAGGTCTGACCATCTAATAATTGCTCGCCTTAGTCATGAGTCTTAACTCCTAACTCCTAAGGTCATAGCAAAGAGAAAGCTCCACCATATTAACACTTATATGCAAGAGATTGAACTCTAAGCATCTCAAAAGTTTCTAAATCACCTGTCAAGCAGGCAAACCAACTACAAACTACAAAGGTACATCCCCTGTATGCTAAAAGGTAAAAAGTCTAATGTTCACAGCTGCAGCAACTCAAACTTCCTAAATGCAGATACATTCTGAGGTAACTTCCTGAATCACTAAGTAGAGCATAAACAGAACCAAGACAAAAATGGTTCTACATGAATCCATAAAAATCCAACAAAAATCGAATCAACATAAACCATGTACCATGATATCTCCAATCACAGCTTTAAAAAGATACCAAATACCTCCCTGATGAACCTCTCATAGTCCACTGTCTCCAAGTTATAGATTCTATCTAAAGAACATTCATAGACGATTCCCTAAGCAACAAAAGATCATTCCCAGTGACATTGCCCAAAATGACTGCATTCTGTGGTTAGAGTGATCAAATTTGCATGTCCTGCCGAAAAGCTCGTGATGAATTTGGGTATGGTTTTGTATAACAAAATAAAAGGAATCAAGTAACAGAGAATAGAAACTAGGAAGATCAGAAGAATAGAGGGAGAATAATATGTTTGTATTGCTCAGATCAAGATAATCTTACTCTATAAACTTCCCACATCTGAGACTCTGAGAGGTGGTAGCTCTTCAATACAAACCATAACAAAGATAATTTTCTGAATGCCTACCCTCTTCTCCTCTGTCTTATTTATATCCCTCTACTACATTACTTTTCCCTCGCTTTTCCTTTATAACTAACTCTAACAATATTGTTATGCAAAAATGCCTTTTCACTAGCTATAGCTAACTTTGAGGAATCTTTCCTACCTTGCCCAGTTGACCTTGCTGCACCTTCTTATGTGGGTAATTAATCATTAGGCAGATTTCTGTCGGGCTTCAAAGCACTTCTCTTACAGGTTGACTTTGACCAATATGCCCCAAGTCACCAACTAAATCTAATGTTGCACAGCAAACTACTACTTTCATAGACAAGTCCAATCTTAAATGAGATCCTGCATGCAGTCAGGGTATTATTGATGTTCTAGCTTCTAGAGCCATCCAGTTCCATGATCCATCTAATAGACCAAAGATGTGGTATTGTCATGAGAAAAGCTCTATGTTAGAACTCATTGACTATGGCAACACCACAAACCATATTCTTAGTTTCCTTTCAGCACGAACAAAACAACTTTCAAACTCCAAAAGTTTCCAGTTCAAACAAAAAAAATGCCATATTACCCAAAATTTTCTTTTATTCTTCACTAATTCATATTAGAAGAGCCTGTTTGATTTACCATGAGATCATGCTAATGTAGAACGTTGATGCATACCACGCGTCATGTAGGGGAATCCTACACTTATCGTCCACCTCCCTGAGGTCATAAAAAAAATGCAAGTTCCCATTCACGATTCATCAATCTTACCAACCAGGAATGTAAAAGTAAAACGCTATAATATCTGATATTAACAGCTAGGCGATCAACTATCACTACAACATGAGCATAGTCACAATACATATGATATTTAAAAACTTCCCCAGTCCATCAGAATCTGAGAAAACAATATGAAAAAAACTTGAATGCAATTGTTTCTCCTAGTGTTATGTGAAAAAGGCTCATATAGATTTCGGACCAAACAACTCTTAGGTCCTAATCCAATGTTCAGATATAAGCAAGAAAATATCATTCTCCAAGACCGCATCCAAAATGACTGCAATAATGTGTTCCAAATTCTGCATAACAGGATCATATACCTAAAGCTCAAGTAGCAACAGCTCGGTTAACTTGTAATACAATGATATACAAGTGATCCAAATGGTTGATTTGGCATAATGTCGTTCTCATCATAAGTATACAAAGAAGACCAGTAATCAAGTAACAATTTACTCCCAATATAACACCACTTTACTAAACATCAATCAAACTATCAAATAATCGATTCAACCATCAACAACTAAAGCAAGAATCAAACTTATAAGTCCAAAACCAGTATCAATGTATGGTCACATTGAAAACACAAAAATCTCATTCTTTAACTCATATAATCAAAATCAACTATTGTCTACAAACAAGCAACTACAAATTCAAGAAACGAAAGCTCGAATCAACGACAACAGCGTAAAACGATAATTTAGTAACAACTTTCAACCTATATTTGTTTCTCTCTTATAAATTTCATTACTTTTGCTTGGTATTCTTCTTCTTAGTTCCAGAATTCACAGCAGGTTGAGGCTTAGGGTGTTTACCAGCTTCAGTTGGATCAAGCCAATTAAGAGGATGACGATTAAACCATGGCCAATTTGGGACGATGATCATAGAAGTCAAAACGACGCCGCCTGCATAGATGAGAACCATCAATTGAAAAGAACCTAAAACATAACCTGTTACGAAAGCTACAACTGCGGAAACTAGTAGCAGAATCTGCATCCATTGTTCCGCCATTTTCTGCCCTTGCCAATCCATCTTCAACAATCAAAACCCTAGAAAAAGAAAAACGATGAAAGATTGAATTTCCTCAATTTCAATTGGAATCCCTAATTTTGGAGATCTGGAATGAAAATGAAATCGACATTTGAATTATTGCAGGGAAGAACAATGTGCGTGAGAGCGAGAAATTTACCTGAGATTGAGATTTGCGAAAGAGATGAAGATGGTTTTTCGGGTGAGAGGAGTGGGAAATTAAAGAGGTGTTTGGAAATTGGAATAGAGGGAGACTATAAGGAGTTTCGTTTGACTTTCACGAGCTTAATATACGTCTCTCACCCTATACATAAATTTCGAGTTAAAATAAATAAGACGACAAATAAAATAGAGAAATTTGTCAAAAACAACCTTTTAAAAACCATTTTTTGCGAGAAACAACCTTTTAAAAATTTTCTTGCAATTTCAGACCTTAAACAAAAATTGTTTTGTTGAAACCAACCTTGCTCCGGATTCCAGACATTGTGGCCGGATTAGGCGTTGATCGTCTTTTTTTTCCTATTTTCTTCCCTTTCCCTCCAATTTCCCCTAAAACCTTTCTCTCTCCTCCTACCCCAGTTCACTCCTTCCTAATATCCCTCCTCCCCTAACCCAAACTCATTTCCTCTCTATCTCTCCTCCGCCCTGCGCCACCAACCGAAGAAAGTCAACCTCCAAGCTCTTCAATGGCTTCCTTCAGGCGCTTCTTTGTATCTGATTTTGGAGTTCGCTAGGAAGGGTTTGGTTTTTTTGGGGTTTTCTCAGCATCGGATAATGCGAAAATTAAAGATAGAGGGTGGCACGAGAGGAGGAGGAGAGAGAGAGAGAGTAGTGGTGGTGGAGGGAACGAGAGAGGGTAGCGTGATGTCATGTTAGGTCTTGCAGTGGTGGGTTTGAAAGAGAGAGAAAGTGAGTTAGTGGTGTGGTGTGCGAAACATAATTGAAAGAGATACAGGAGGAAAGAGAGAGGAGTGGTGATGGGGCAGTTGGAGTTGATGTGGCTGTAGTGGTGTGGGGGAGCTGATGACGTAGAAGGGGGAGGAGAAAGAGGCGAAGAGAGTGGAGGCGGTGGAGATGGTGATGGTGAGAGAAGAGTTAGTGAGGTGGTGGAGATGGTGTAAGTAATGGCATAGGTGGTTAAGATGGAGAAGGTGAAGAGGAGAGAGAAAATACTGAAAGAAGTCATGGATGAAGGTTTTTAAGAGTGAGGCCGAAGTTAATGGTGGAGGAATTGGAGGGAAAGGGAAGAAAATAGGAAAAAAACGATAGTCAACGCCGGAATCCGGCTGGTCAACGCCGGAATCCGACTGGTCAACGCCGGAATCCGGAGCAAGGTTGGTTTCAACAAAAAAAAATTTGTTTAAGGTCTGAAATTGCAAGAAAAATTTTAAAAGGTTGTTTCTCGCAAAAAATGGTTTTTAAAAGGTTGTTTCTGACAAATTTCTCAATAAAATAACAAAGAAATTTTTAGTACCAAGGTTATTTTACTTATTTGGTATAGTTGTTTAAATATTCACCTTATAACTTTAATCCTTCATTCCTTCTTACTCTAGACAAGGTAGTTAATGTCATGATGGATTATATGAACCACCATATTATTTTTACAAAAAAGTTAATTGACAAGGTCTTCGATCTACATATTGCTTCCTTCAAAAGCTCATATTTAATCACAATTTAACCACCACTGGCACTCAACTATTACACGCTTATGACAGTCCCCTCTCAGTCTCTCACCTATCTCTTTTAAAGAAAGAAATCAACAAAAATATATGGAAACCCATAATAAATACAAATGATGTTAATGTTGAAATCAAAAGGTCATTGGAAAAGAACATATCATGCTTAAAATATGAAATTGTATTTCAAAATATAGGGAAAAAAATTTATAACGAAAAATTTCTTTCCACACCAAAAAATTCTTGCTTTCTAGAGCTCTAATGGAGAAATTTTTCCCTCTCTTTATTTTTCTCTCCTCTATCTAAAGTGGGTCTTCTTTTCTTCCTTTAATTGAGCAAGAGAAAGCTAAATTATGGTTTATAACTCACTCACCATCACTCTCACACTTTTCCTTTCATTTCCTTTTTTATTTGTTGCTTTCATTTCTTAGCAATATTTTATTAGTTGTTGGAGTCCCTTTGGGCCTCCAACTTAAAGTTACCAACACTTTCTCATTCACTAGATTAAGACATGCCAAGCTCATATGCCAAAGGGAATGGGAGGCTTGGCTATTTGTAACAAGAATATCCTAAATCAACCTCTTCTCATGAAGCAAGCTTGGCGATTACGCATCACCCTACCCTTCTATTGGCTAAAGTGTATAATGCAAGATCATCTCCAGCACTAATAAGGGGAAACCTTAAATATCTTCAAAATTCTCAATTGTCTTGGGTATGCGGAAAAAAAGGCTGATAATTTGTTACTTTAGAATTGTACTTGGAAAGTTGGAAATGGAAAAATTATGGCTTTCCAGGATAAAATGCGTTGGTATCATACTAGAAGCAAGCAACAACACATTACTCTGTGACGTTAGAAGCTTCAAAGTTCATCGTTTCTTTAATCCCCTTCCAACACCTTCATGGAGGGTTCTTTCTCATTAGACAACATTTTGAACATCATGTTGGACAAAAGATTGTGGCTATGGAACTCCCTCGCGACTCATAGGAGAATTTGTTGTTTTAAAAGCAGTGTCCTTCTGGAAGCCTAACTCTCAAATCGGTATATGCTACTCTCATTCGTTCAAAGGACACCCCAACCATACCATTATTTAAGAGCAACAAAATTTCTTGCGCAAAATATGACATCTTATGTTCAACCTAAACGGAAACTTTTTTTATGGCACTTATGGCATTTGCTATCAAATATCTCAACGGAGGCATCACGGTTCCAATCGGATGCCCATTATGTCATCTAAACCCTGAGAATGCTAATCATTAATTCAGGTTCTGCTCATTTTCTGTTAAGATACATTTGTATAGTTTCCTAGAGTTGTATGTAGTGTATATCTCCTTTCCTAATAGGATTCCTTGTATCATATATATTGTGCAATCTAAATGAGAAGAGGAAGCTTTTTAGCCCTAATTATTATTTCACATGGTATCGGACCCCTAATTTTTTTCTCTCTCTCGCGTCGCCTCTTTCGTGCCTGCTGTGCTGCCATGGCAGGTGATGATTCAGATAAAACACCGTCGCCGCCGCTCCCTCCACCGCCTATCAATCAACCACCCCCTATTAATATTAACTTTCCTTTTGTCTCGGAACTAGTGATCGTCCTGGCGATTTCATCACTCCGACTCGTCTTGATCTTGACAACTATGATGATTGGACTGCAGATATTCATGTGGCTCTTGAAGCTCGGTAAAAATTCATTTTTGTTGATGGTACTCTCACCGCCCCCGAGCCGCCATATACCATGGCCGATTTGGTGACTGTCAACGCAATGATTGTCTCGTGTAGAGATGGAAATATCCAGTGGATCACCCGACCACCCGCTCAACCCGGTTTATTAAGTGGGTGAAAAACCCGGTTTAAACGGATGATAGCCGGGTGACGGATAACCGGGTGATGGATGCGGGTCGGGTTCGGGTGACATTTTTTCATCCATAACCCGACCCATCACCCGTTTACCACCCGACCCGTCACCCGTTTAATGTAAAAAATATATAAATTTTTTTTATTTTTGGCCTTTTAATTTTTACAAGCCACTGTCAAGTGTCAAACCCAATGGTCCAAAGCCCAAACTAAGCAAATTAAGTAGTTCCTAGCGAGCAGAAATCCATCTTACTTTCTCACTCCCGAGTCATGAAGAAACCCCAAACCCCCAAAAATCCCATCTCTCTATCTCTCGTCATTCTCTCACCCAAAGACCCAAACCCCAACTAACCCCTTGTTTCTCTCTCCTCTCGCCTGATGCTACTACTGCCGCTGCACGACCTTGCCACCGCCACCTTTCTGCCCAGCCTCGACGGAGAACGTCGCCTCGCCGGTGACGTGCTGCTGTAGCCGAGCCTTTCTCTCTCGCTAGCTCTACCCTCTCCTTAGTGTTCCCTGCAGCACTGGAACCCGAGGCCAACAAACGACACCGGAGTGCTGCTGCAACACCATACCTGCTGCTCAGCCATGCCGTAGCTTGACGTCATTCACCGAAGCTTCGAAATACCCCTATCGTGTCTTCCCTGCTCCAAGTGACCAGAGGTATAAACGTACCTCTTTGTTCTTAATTCTGACTTCTTAGTTTTTTACCCAAGCCCAATTTTATCTTTTAATACTTAGTTATAAATTTGAGCCTAGATCTGATTAAGTATTCTATTAAGTCATCTTAGTTCTATTTGATTATTAACCATAGTTGTTGGGCTTTAATATGAATCACTTAGTTATCTAGCTAATTGGACTGATTTTACAAACTGATTTTTGGTTATGTTAATTTAGTTAAACCACCTAGTTAATCTAATTTAGTTCATCCTATTATCACCCGATCCATCCGTTTCACCCGTGGGTGATGGATGGATGGATTCGGGTGGATGTTTGACCGGGTGATGGATGGATCGGGTGGGGTGGATGGAGGCGGGTGATGGATGCGGGTGATGGTCCACCCGCCCCGAACCCGATCCATTTCCATCTCTAGTCTCGTGGATTACCAATACCATCGACTCCGAGGTAAAATCCACTTTATCTAAATTTCGTGATGCTCATCGCCTTTGGGATCATTTACGTACTCGTTTTGCTATGGTTAATGGTCCAAAAATTCATCAAATTAAGTATGTTATTTCTAAGTGTGAGCGATTGAAGACAATGTCTGTTTCAACCTATTATGGCAAACTTAATAGTTCATGGGAAGATTTGAATAAACATGAACCTCTAATATCATGTTCCTGTTGCTCTTATTGTGATGCGGGGTCTCGTCATGCTATTCGTCGTGATGAACAACACCTTCATGAGTTTTTGATGGGTTTAATCTTGGATTATGCACCCCTTCGTACTAAACTTTTGTCCTCAGATCCTCTTCCCTCTCTTGACCGTGCCTATCACTTGGCGGTTCAAGATGAGAGAGTTCGGTTGTCTCTCCCCAAGTGACAAACCAACGGAAGTGCTGGGCTTTGCCGTGCAAACTGCCGCGGGTCTCGCTCCGACCGACCCACTTGTACTCATTGCCATAATAACCCGGTCATGATATCTCTTGTTGTTGGACTTTACATGAATGCTCTCATTGAAAAAAATATGGGCATGATGTTAGCACTTGCTATGAAATAGTTGGGTATCCTGAGGAGTATCGAGGCCCCAAATCTAATCGTGGGTCCAAGCCCACTACCGCTGCCCGTGGCCGAGGCTCAGCTAAGTCCCATGCCGCGGCAGCTTCCTCGTCGGCTGCTGTCCCTACATCCTCGAGTAGTCCTTCGGCTACTCTCTTCTCGATCGATCAATGGAAAGCTCTTGCTGGACTTCTTGGTAATACTAAAATTCCCGATGATCGCTTGAATGGTACGTTTTCATCTTCATCTTGGATTATTGATACAGGTGCTACTAATCATGTCACTGGCGAGCAATCTTGGTTATTTGATGTTGTTGTTATTGAGGATTGTCCAGTGGGTCTTCCTAATGGTATTTCAGTTGTTGCCACTCTTATGGGTTCAGTTCGCCTATCTGATGCTCTTACTCTCACTAATGTGCTCTTTGTTCCTCAGTTTCATTGCAATTTACTTTCGGTTTCACAGTTATCATCTGCTTTGTCATGTACTATACAATTTACATCTTCTATGTGTGCTATACAGGACCACATGAGGGAGCTGATTGGAACGGGGCGTAAAAGGGATGTACTTTACTATTTTTGTGGAGGTGACCAAGTGCAACAATTTTCGTTGCATCACACTTCTTCAGAATTTGAGTTATGGCATAGACGTATGAGACATCCTTCTGAAACTGTAGTAAAGTTACTTCCTCCTCTTTGTGGTGATAAGGGTAGTATAGATAAGGCATGTGAAATATGTTTTCGTGCCAAACATCCTAGAGACAAGTTTCCTACTAGTGATTCTCGTGCTAGTCGTGTTTTTAAGAAAATACATTGTGATTAGTGGGGTCCTTACTGTAACAGCCCGCTCCAAATAGCAGCTTAATTAAGACCTAATACTGATAATTACGAAGTTAAGCTGCTAATTAAAGGGACTGTTAGGGCGGATTTCCGCACCTTCCCTGCTAGGGAAAATTAGGAAATCCCATAGTATCGAAGCTTATTATGAAAATAAGTTATAATAAATTAGTTATTACAATATGTTTTGAGTACATAGATTACAAATCAAAAATACAAGTTTAACCTGCCAAGGAACATTATATAAAACAGATTATCTCATAGCAGCGGACTAAACACATTGATCATGACTTCACATTCGCACACATGAGCTAACTCGAACATTCTCTCTAATCCTGCAAAACAGATGAATCTGCCCCCACTAGGACAGGTTCATGGAACAAAACAGGTCAGCTTACGCTGGTACACAAGTCCCACCGATTCCAAGATAATTAGGTGGCTGAAATTACGTAATCGTTTCTTATACTCAAAGCGTAAACTCATAATTTTCAATATACTTTTATTCTTATTCAGAAATACTTTAATACTTGCTCAGAAATACGTTGGTTCTTTCCTGTAAACTTCCATAGAAATACTTTTGCATATACTGGAGAAATTTCCAAGAATTATCTCAAGATATCACACATCATTATCCATATATAACACAAATAATAATCTTATACTTATCACAAACATAGCATAACTCGAGGGAAGGAACATGAATGGAGAGGGCTAAGCCACAACTCCAGACTTTTGAGGGACGTCTCCCCACCTTTCTTATTTCCTGCTTGCAAGACTTATAGGTCATGACCCTACATAACGGAGCAATACCCGCTCCAAACACATAATGAGCAAACCCGCTCTACAAATGTTGTTCACTTCCCCTTATAAAACAAAACTTGTAATCATACAAAAATATTTATACTCAACACTTGTACTTAAATACTTATACTGAAATACTTATACTTAAACACTTATACTGAAATACTTATACTTTTATAACTATACTCAAAAAACTTACTTAAATACTTATTCATAATCACTATTTCAACCATCATAACAAACTTTAACTTATCAAAACAAGTTTCGTAAAACAAGCTTGCTACGTCAAGTTCCACTACTTTTGGAGAAGTGACTTAATAACAAGGTTTCAGAAATGACTTCATGGTTATCCAAAATGGTTAATGAGGTGGTCGACATGATATGGCAGCCTGAATAGGTTTCACAAAGAGGTTCTTAAATATATGAAAAGGCGACGCCACACAAGTACTCAAATGATCAATTTCATAGTTTCGGTGTTAATATCAAAATATGGGGTTTAGGTGTGAATATATATCGAAACTTTTATGCTTGGCTAAGGTTTAGATAGATAAACAAATAAGTGGATACATTCAGTAGGTACTCAACATTTAAAGGTAATTAATGAACCAAAGAAACCTGGTTAATCAACTCGAGAAAACAACTAAGCAAGAATCGAGTTTTAGGTTTTCTTTTACTCAATGAATTGAGGTTGCGTTTTCAAATGAGGTGAATGAAGCAAAGGTTTATTTGATAATCAAGACATAAATGTTGCAAGGGAATATCATGAAAGTTTAGCCACAACAAGATCTTTAATCAAAACGCAATCGAGATAATAGCAAGGATTGATAAATTTTTGAGGGAACTTTACAACAACTTCCGGACAGCATAACTTTTGATGTACAACTCCAAATGGAGTGATTTTTGGATCTAAATTCAATAACTTTTCAAGATCTACCACTTTCAAGAGACACCAAGGCGAAAACAGAGTGGAAAAGGAAGACATTTGGCAGGGAAAGTCACGGTAGCATAGCTCAAGAGAAATGGATCGATAATCACTTTCTTACTCGGTTATTCAAAGAGTCTTAGGGAACTTGACATGCAAGAGGATTTTAACACAATATCTTCCATAAGAAAACACATGCAAATCAGTTTTTATACACATTCAACCATAATCCAAGTATTCACAATTCCACAACATATTCCATGATCAAAGCTAGAAACAAAGTTTAGGTGGTGGAGCTTGTGTACCTTACTCCGGTGTTTAGGAATCAAATCTCTTTCAACAACTTTTAGATCTTCTCCATAAACTCCATAAGACCTTAAATAAAATATTCATAACTTAATATTCAGCAATTAACCCAAAGTAATCAAATTCAATCTAATAAACCTCATAAGTTCTACAATTTAGCCACATCTTACCTTTCTTGATTTTCCTTGATGCTACTGAAGTGAAACCTCAAAATTAACGATTGCCCAGTCTGGAGAACAACTTGAGGAGTCTAGGGAAATAATTGCATGCAAATTTCATAGCTAAAATCCAAAGAAAACAAGCTGCCAACAGCAGCCCTCAAACTCGCCAGAACTGGCGTGAAGAAGGGGGGGGGGGAGTTTTGTGTAGTTTTTGTTGTGTTTGGTGAAATGAAATCTGATGAAATCAAGTAGAAACCTTGGTCACATATATATGGAGAATGGGTAACGGCAAACTCGTGATTTTGATTTAGTATTAGGGGTAAAATCATCATTTCCCTTACTTAGGAACAATCCAGAATTCTCAAGGTTCTTAACTTTGGATTATCTCCTTAATCACTCCCTAATCCTTAATTCTTAACTAAATCTCCCAAACTATATTTTATACCTTAATGGAGGTATCTTGACTTAATTATTCCTTAACCTTAATTTTTAGGGTAACTTACATCCAATACCGATAATAACTCCATATCTCAAAACTTCGGAACGATACTCAACGTTCCTAGCGTAATTCACAAATGAATTATCTTCATTCACAATTCTCATAGCTCAACACATAATAAGACATAATATTCAACTTACAAGCAAAAGTTTACATAAGAAAAACTATTCGAAAAATTTTGATTCCAGCAAAAGTCATAACAGATTACATACTGATTAGTACGTTAATAATGTTAATCCTTACTTATCGAAATAATCTTAGCTTATAAAAAGTGGGGCTATTACACTTACAGACATGTTTCTTCTTGTGGTGCTAATTATTTTCTCAGTATTGTTAATGATTACTCCCGTACTGTGTGGATTTATTTGTTGGTTGATAAATTAGAAGTTTTTCGTATGTTTATGGCGTTTGTAGCTATGGTTGAACGTCAATTCTCTCAAACCATTAAAATAGTTCAAAGTGACAATGGCACTGAATTGAATTGTTTGCTTGACTATTTCTCTGCTACTGGTATCATTTTCCAAACTTCTTGTGTTGCCACACCTCAACAAAATGGGAGGGTAGAGAGAAAGCATCAACATATTCTTAATGTAGCGAGAGCTTTGCGCTTTCAAGCTTATTTTGCCTATTTATTTTTGGGATGGCGAGTTTAGCAGCTGCTCATCTTATTAATCGTACTCCATCGGTTTATCTCTTGGGCAATAAATCTCCTTTTGAGCTTCTTCATGGTCATATTCCTGCTTATGAGGCTATCCGCACCTTTGGTTGTCTTCGTTTTCCTCACAATCATACAGCTAAAGGTGATAAGTTTGTTAGTCGTAGTCGCAAATGTGTTTTTGTTGGGTATCCTTTTGGCAAGAAAGGTTGGATATTAATTGATCTTGACACAAAGGAGTTTTTTGTGTCTAGAGATGTGAAATTTTTTAAGGAAGTCTTTCCATTCATGCATCCGGAAGATGTTAATGTTGACTCCACTGACATTGTTCCCTTGGATGACACCCCAATTCATCCTGATTTTGTTGACCCACATTTTCCTTCACAAATTTCGGACCCTCCTATTCCTACAAATCCCATACAGCTCAATCCCCCTTCTCCTTCTTCTTCTCTTACGCCTGGCCCAGCTCCGTCCTCTACTTCTCCTTCGCCTGACCCCGTGTCTCCAACCCAGCCCATAAATACTTCTCCCTCTCCTTCTCCTGCTGACTCCAGTCCCATTTCTCTCCCGCCCAACTCACCTTCTCTTTCTTCTCAGACCGGCCCAAACCTCATCTCCTTTACCTCTCAAAATCTCGCCCCACCTGTTTCTCCCTCTTCTGATGTTTTGGGATGCTGCCTTACGTGTTGTTCGTTATTTGAAAGGCACCCCAGGCCAGGGTATCTTATTACACTCAGACAGTGAATTATCTCTTCAGGGATGGTGTGATTCTGATTGGGCAGCTTGCCCTATTACTAGGCTTTCTTTGTCTGGCTAGATTGTGTTCTTAGGGCCCTCTCCTATCTCTTGGAAGACTAAGAAACAACACACTATTTCTCGCTCATCTGTAGAGGTCGAATATCGTTCTATGGCTGCTATTACTTATGAGTTGAAGTGGTTAAAAAGGCTTCTCTTAAGTTTGGGTGTTCATCATCCAAAATCTATTCCCTTGTTTTGTGATAGTGAGTCTGCTCTTCATCTTGCTAAAAATCATGTCTTTCATGAGCGCATGAAACATATAGAAGTAGATTGTCACTTTGTCAGGGATGCCATTACTGACGGGCTCATTGAGCCATCATATGTTTCTACTTCCACTCAATTAGCTGATATTTTCACCAAAGCTCTAGGCAAGTCACAGTTTGAGTTTTTGTTGTCCAAGTTGGGCATTCTTGAACCATGTCATGCTCCAACTTGAGAGAGGGTGTTATGATTATTTGTATAGTTTCCTAGAGTTGCATGTAGTGTATATCTCCTTTCCTAATAGGATTCCTTGTATCATATATATTGTGCAATCTTAATGAGAAGACGAAGCTTTTTAGCCCTAATTATTATTTCACATTTTTCCAACAAATGTGGAGGGATGGATCTTCAAGTATCCACTCATAAGATAATTGAATCATGTTATTTGCCAAACTGGATTCAATCCTACATCCTCCTCTTTCATATAAATTAAGGATGGCACATGATGATGTACTATTCCGTGACAAACAAAGCACTTCTAACCTCATCCAAACTCATATCGACAAGGCCTTACAACAACATCAGGATTATCTTACTACAGATGACAACAACCTTGAGTTTCTTCATTCTCTTAAAACACCACTGCAATTCACACGTGGATTTTATTTGGCAAACATAGGAGCAAATCTTCATGGCAACCTCAATGTGACCTTCAAGTGGATAGTTCATGGGAAAAAAACTCTGAAAGAGCAGGTATTAGGTGGGTAGTTTCCATCCTTCCCTAGTTCATTATCAAAGGTGATGGGTATTTCACCAAAAACACTTCTGCTTTCATTCAGATTTTATGGCTTGTTTATCAGCTCTTAAATAGACCTCCGCAAATGGCCTCACTAACAATACTATCCAGACAGACTGTGCGAGCTTAATCAACCAGCCTACCTCAATTGGGTCGAGATGTATAGCATTCTGCAACTCGGGAACACTTTGAATGGTGCACTATACAGAAGGTGGACCGTCAACATGTTTCTTGCGCACATAATATTGTTCTGAATTGTCGCACAACTTTAACTTCTTTTTAAATTATTTTTAGGGAAAATGGACTGGAATAATCCCACCTTTGGCCGATTTTCCAATAATAATCCCACCTTTGGATTATTCTGGAATAATCCCACCTTTGCTTACTAAATCGACTTTTTGGTCCCAAGAACAAAGTGACCAGGTAAGAACAAGTTACCGGCCCTTTTCCCCGTTGCCCCACCCCACCGCCACCCCCACCATCACCCCCCACCCCCGGCCCCCCACCCCCACCCCCACCCCAAATCCCCGCTGCCCCACCCCGGTTACTGCTTTGCCCCCCCCTCCCCTCCCCGGTCGCAGCCCCCCACCCCCCTCCCCCTCCCCCCCCCATCGCAGCCCCCCCCCTCCCCCTCTCTCCCCGTCGCGGCCCCCGGTAAACCCCTCCCCCCTCCCTCGTCGGACCCACACCCCCTCCCCCTCCATCGTCGGACCCGCAACCCCCTCCCCCTCCCTCGTCGGACCCGCAACCCCCTCCCCCTCCCCTCGTCGGACCCGACCCCCCCTCCCCTCCCTCGTCGGACCCGTAACCCCCTCCCCTCCCTTTCGGACCCGCATGACCCCCTCCTCCCTGTTTCTTCCTTCGTCTTCCACTACGGCGAGTGGCGGTGGAGGGGGAGGGGTGGGGGCTGGGGTGGAGGGGAGGAGGAGGGGTGGTTGGTGTGTGGTACGGTGGCTGGGGTGGGGTCATAGGAGGGAAAAGTAACTTGGTTTACCGGTTTATCAAGTTACAAGTTTTTGGGACCAAAAAGTCGATTTAGTAAGCAAAGGTGGGATTATTCCAGAATAATCCAAAGGTGGGATTATTATTGGAAAATCGGCCAAAGGTGGGATTATTCCAGTCCATTTTTCCTTATTTTTATTAGGAAAGATAATTGGCCGGAAGACCAACCACTGCATAGGGATGGCAATGGATCTTGAATCCAGCCCAGGTCATGGATCCAGATCCGTTTTTTCGGATATGGATTCTAAATTTTTAGATCCAACGGATCTGATTCCAGGTCTGATCACAGGTTCCGGACACCGGATCCGTAAATTCGTTTTTTATTAAAAAAAAACTAGTTATAATTATTAAAATTAAATAAACAATATATATATATATATATATATATATATATATATATATATATATATATATATATATATATATATATATATATAAGTTAAGAAAACCCTAACTTTCACTCCCCTTTCTCTCTCTACCCTTCATCAACCATTTGCCCCTCTGCACACCAGCCACTCGCAGGCAATCAGGTCGGGTTGGGTCGTGTTCATGTTCTAGTCGATAATAAATGGGTCAAAAATCCCTCAATCCAAACCTAACCCATTTAATAAATAGGTTGAAAAAATCACCCCTAACCCGATCCATTTAATAAACGGGTTACTTTTTTAACCCATTTAACCATAATTATCATTACATTGAAAAATAATTATTTTCTTAAAATCTAAATGAGCAAGTTCACTACTGAAAGTATGCATATTTAGAGTTTCTTGGAATAATTGTGTCCGATTTTAGCAATATTTTACTACTCCCTCTGTCCCAGAATACTCTTTACACTTTCCTTTTTCATCTGTCCCAGAATACTCTTTACACTTCTATTTTTGGATATGATCCACTATTATTTTAATACTTCTAAGTTCTACCTTTTAACCATTGGCCCACATTCTCTCTCCTCTAAATAAAATAATACCACTCCTACTACCTACCAACTGTAACTATTGGCCCACACCCTCTCTCCACCAAATAAAATAATACTACTTTTACTACCTACTAACTCCTATCACATCTACTTTTTCAATAAAATAACAATTGATAACCAAACAACAACGTATCATCTAAAACCACGTGCCCTGATAAGTGTCAAGAGTATTCTGGGACGAAGGGAGTACTTTTAAACCAACTTTTAGATTTATCAATATATTTTTTCGAGAATTTTCTATATGTCTAAGTTAATAAGGTCAAAGCAAGTCGTTTTCAGGTCGAAAATGTCAACCTGAACCTAACCCGTTTAATTATATGGGTTAATCGTAGTAAATGGGTCAAAAATCCAAATCCTAACCCGCTTATTTTTAGTTAGGTTCGGGTCAGGTTGGATCTTTTGTTAGCCCTACCAACCACCACAACCCTAGCTCGCACATCAGCCACCACAACCCTAGCTCGCACATCAGCCACCACACCAGCCTACCCCACACTTCCTCGCCACCGCACGACCTAGCATACTACCCTGCCGCCGCAAGACCAGTAGCCACCTTCTCTCTCGTCAGTCTCACCCCCCCGTTCTCTCTCTTTCTCTCAACCAGCAACCGCTCAATATATCGCCGTCACTCACCACTTGACCACTGCATGCCCGTGAGTTTAGCATCAACAACCCATCCCCTTGAGTGAGATTCAGCATCTGAAAGAGGAAGAGGAAGAGGAGGAGGTGGACAATGGTGAAAGAGTCATTGAGTTCATCGTGTTCAGTTGGAATTGGACTGAGTAATAGTGGGGGAATGGGGGAGGCCAGTAGGTCGTCAAGTACCAAAGCGAAAGTAGAGGGAGATGTGGTTTAGGAGGAGAAAGAGAATCGTGATAGATAATGTAGAGTTGTCGATCAGTTCACCATTGTTGAGGAGAGAGATAGAATATTGTTGAAATATAACAGAGCCGTGTTGGACCTGGATCTGCTGGATATGTAATATCCGCATCTGGGACCTATTTTTGAGGATCCGTCTTATTCGGGTGGATCTGGATCCTGCTAGAGAAAACAGATCTGGATTCGGGTTCATAAGGATCGGGTCCAGATTCGAGCCATTGTCGTCCCTATCCTTGCTAGACTACTAGCCTGCAGGACACACCAAGTTAAAGGTTGGGTATAAGGCTAAACAACCCAGAATATAATAGGATTAAAGGCCCACTGCCACCACAAAAGAAATAATCCCCAATATATCGTTGGGATGTGGATTCGAACCCTGGGCAAAGCCTGGAATTCGGGATAGGACTGTGGGTAACGGGAATTCTTTGTGAATATATTTTTTATCGTTTTTTTTGGTAAGGAGAATTGCCTTGCAAGAAGGGGGGGATAATTGGGGATCCTTCTTACAAGAGGTGAGAATCGAACCCTTGTCAAAGGGGTTAAAGGAGCCAAGGAGGACCTCATAACCATTAGGCCAAACTTGATCCTCAATTTTTTTTTTACTATTTTATACTCCATCCATCCCATAATTAATATAGTGCTCATTTGTCTTTTTTCACGGGAATTGAGGGAAAGGGAAGGAGTAGTAGGATTCCTAAAAAAAATATTTAAGGAAGTAGTTCATTTATCTTGGAACTATTTCTTATTTCTTTTTTCCTTTAAAATAAAATCAAAAAGTAACGAATATTTCTTGTAATGGTGTAAAACAATAAATAGAGGCACATATTTTGAAAGAAAGTTAGGGGTGTTTTGAAAAATTTATGTTGAAATGAAAGATAATTTAGTCTGAATAATTTGATAAAAAAGAAAATAGGCACAATATTTTGGGACATCCAAAAAGGAATGTGAGCACTATATTATATTGTCGATCCTCCATCTGATCATTGATTACTACTACACATATTAACCTGGCTAAGGATATGCATAAATAATTGAACCTGCACGTTGTTTGCCGCCCGTATTTACAGTATACCGCCTGTATTTATATTGCATTGTTTTTCTTTTTCTCCCTCCTCTACTTCTTCTTCCTCCACATCCACTACCACCAAGCCACCACTTCCACCACTGCCGCCACCACCATCCGCAACCCCCCCACGCACAGCCCCAACCTCCCGCAGCCCACCCACCTCCCAACCCCGGACACAGCCCCAAGCCCCCCACACGCGCAACCAAGCCCCCTCCCCGCACCCCTCCAACACAAAGCACTGCTTCCCCGTGACCCCCCATCCCCCACACAACCTCCCTTCTTCTTCCCATGTTTTGCAATTTCAAAAAAAATCATTGTTCACCATGGAACTGAATTTGTTTTTCGTTTCTACCATGGCAGAACCGGAAAAAATGGTCAGTTCCACCATAGTGGAAACGATAAAATAGTTCAGTTTCTGCTAAAATAAATTATGAAAGTTTTATATTTTTGAGGTAAAAATACAAAATACGTATAAAAATATGAGTGGTGTTTAGTAAATACGGCGATAAATAGCAAGACCCATTATTGAAATTTTGTGAGAGTGAGGGATAACTTAGTGGTTAGAGCTTCCCTCCCGGTTCCAAGAGGTATTGGGATCGATTCTCACCCTAGGCAAGTTGGGATCCCCTTTATTCTCCCCAACTTGTCAAGGTTTCTCCTTACCTTATTAAAAAAAATTAAAATTTTGTTGAAAATTCATGTACAATTAGTTTAAAGCAAAATCGAGATTTAATATCGCAATAAATCCATTAAGTATACGGGGGTAAGGGTAAGTAACTATACTAAACGAACAACAACGAAAGCAAAATTGATACAAATTAGCATGCGGTATAAAATTTTCCAGCCAAATTGCTCACAATATTTTAGATTATTCTAAAATCACGTAATTAGTACCTTTTGCTAAGGAAATAATTTACCTACTTAAACACAATTATAGATTATCATATTGTTATTTTTTCTTTCCCTAGAGGCTGGAACTGCTTAGGTAATTGGTTCTACTTGAAGTCTCGTGTGCTCGAATGTTTTTCTTATTATTCAAAAGAGGCTAAAGCCAAAGAACTGACAAAATGTTCAATGAGTTGCCGAGGTTTTGTTTAGACGGGATATTTCAAATATTATATTTGGGGGATTATGACTTTTCGCCATCTAATATTTTGAGCAAATTATCCATTATACTTCCCTTTTTCTTTACTATATTCCCACCTTTTTTTATAATTACTACTTTTTTTTGGTAAGGAGAAAACAACCTAGGAATAGCCCCTAAAATAAGAACAGCCTACAACATCCTTTCGAATGATGGAAGAAGAAAACCAATACAAAAGCGAATGAGCCTCATGACCATGATGCGCCATAAAATCAGTCGCTTGATTAGCTTCCCGATAGCAATAAAGACCACTTGAAACTTTTGAAACTCCTCCACAACATCCATAATCAAAGATTTGATTCCCCAAAGAACCTTCCAACAATGCCGGATAGAATTAATGACAACCAAATTGTAACCTTCAGCAACAAGAGAATGAATACCAAGGCCCCACGCTTCAGCCTTAAGAATCGAACAAACTGAGGAAAGAGCCATCACACCCGCAAGACACAACTCTCCCATATGATTACGAATCGTGAAACCAAAAGAAGCCTTCCCAGTAGCCAACTTAGACCCATCGAAATTGAGTTTGAACCACAAATTAGGAGGGGTAACCCAAGCAATCTCCTTTGGCTCACTACTCCCCATCGTCCCCGCCTAATCCGAACATCAACCTAAAACTCGCTAGACTACGAGTACACCCAATCCGCATTCGACCATAGGACTGGATCCGGCCGGATCGGTCGAGTGTAAAAATTGGGATCCAGATCCGAAAAAACGAATCTAGAGCCACGGATCCGGGCCGGGTTCAAGATCCATTACCATCCGTAGTTATTACTCAACAAACAAAACGGAACAAAAAGGAACTTATAAAAAATCAGAATAAAATGGAAAAATTGATTTACTAATTGGTATGTACTACACTGGCAGTTGTCAAAAAAGAAAAAAAAATGTACTATGCTGGTCCATAATGTGAAGATAATGAGACGCCTCACCCTCTGTGGGAGTCCTCACACTGTATATATATAAATATAATAAGGATTACAACCTATCAGATAAGTACAATAATACCATTAGGTATATTACTCTATTACACACCCTAATCTGTGCAGGGAAAACCACGTGCGAATTGGACATTAAAAATTCAAAACGTTGGCCAGAAAGAGCCTTAGTAAACAAATCTGCAAGTTGAATTTGAGTAGGAACAAAACGAACAATAAGATCACCACATGCAACACGTTCACGAACAAAGTGATAATCCACAGCAATATGCAAACTACGATCATGTTGTATGGGATTGACGGTGAAATAAGTAGTCAAGACATTATCACAAAGGAGTTTGACAGGGCGACGAACCACCAAGCCAAGTTCCGTCAATAAAGAACGAAGATGCACACTATCAATGATAGTGTAAGCGACAACACGATATTCAGCTTCACCGGAAGATTTGGAGACAGTAGGTTGCTTTTCAGAGCGTCAAGAATTAAGGTTACACCCCAAAAAAAGTAGCATAGCCAGTTGTAGAACCCATCGAATAATAAGGATTACAACCTATGTACCTATCAAATAAGTACAAAAATACCCTTAGGTACATTACACAATCACTTGATGTACCCCCGTCACCTAGATGCCACACAACGCCAACTCTCCCTCAAAACAAAAGAAGAGGCCACACCAACTACTACTAGTTTCTTCGTATTACTACTCTCTCCTCCTCGTCTCTCCTCCATAATCAGACATTTTTCCTTTTCATCTTCAAAAATTTGATTCTATGAATCCTTTTCCAAATGTCCCTCAAAGACACCGCCCTGTTCACACCTTCTATTTCCTCACCTTTTGATTTCCCAAAACGTTCCCCTGCCCCTATTCAACTCGCCTGTTCTAAGCTTTACAGAATTTCTTCATCACCATCTTCTATCTCTTCTCCGTTTCAAAGAAAGAACACCTTATGTTCGTTGCAGTGCATCGGTTGGAAATGGGGATCATGTTAACGTATCAAAGAAAGCCTCTATTCTTTATCATAAAGAATTCATTTGTTGCCTCTACTCTCCTTTCATTGTTTCGTTGGCTGCTGGTGACCTTCCTCTTAAAACCTTCAAACACTATTTATTTCAAGACTTTCACCTTCTTCAAACTTGTGTTGATGCGTAAGTATTATCCATTCTTGGAACGTCTTTGTTTTTGTTGTTTCTTGAAAAAGCGATAAAAGAATGTAGCAAGTACCTTTGGAAACGGAGGGAGTAGTTTACATTCAGCATTCTGAGTTTTTGTGGTTTATGTAGGTACAAATTAGTAGAGGATTTCATTGATGATCAAAGGGTGAAATCCATAATGTCGGGATTGAGGAGGAACGTTATGGTCAGCCCCGTGTCTGAGATTTTGGAGGCCTAAAGACGAACCTACATATTAGGGCCCTAATTAGGTCCAAGTTTTTTGAATGTTTGAAATTTCGGTCCAGACCGAAAAAATAACTAGTTGTTTGGTCCAAATTTTTTAAAGTTTCGATTTTCGATCCGGACCGCGAATAATTTTCTTTTTTGCCATTTACATAACTTGTATATAAAATTTAATTTTACAATATTTGTATGTACTTTTTATGGATATTATATCAAAAATTTATTATTATAATATTAATAGCTATATTTTTTTTATATTAGAGAGAATGGAGAGGTGAGAGAGATATAGAGATTTGGTGTATCAGAGGAGATGAACGGACGAGAGAATTGAAAAAAGAGAATGAAGAGGTGAGAAAATTTTGCAAGCCAATTGACTTTAAACTTGAGAATTTCAAAGGGCATGATTTGATTTGTAATTTCAGATCCCTTATGTAATGTGCATCTTTAAGTTGACCAATAATTTGGGTCAATTCCAGATTTCAAATTCTTAATCATCCAAATACATTACCTGCAAAACACATTTTTAGTCAAACTTAATAGAATATATAGTCAATCAATCAAAAAATACATTGTGTAAAATAAATAAGTTCATACCAATTCAAAGACTAAAAACTTACTTAAGCCATCCAATTTTTCATCCACCTGCCATTAGTAAGTCTTGCACCCTCTGACAGTAATCTTCATCAATCTTTGGGTCATTATCTACGATACATTGAATAATGCCGTAGTCATCAATTGAGTGTAGATCACAGAACGTTGGTGTTGAAACTTTATCTTCATAATACTCCAACACCGTTTCTCGCAATTCTTGTAAAATATTTTTCTGCTCGTCAACATTTGTAATATTCAAGTATCCTGAATCAAGCAGATTACATTGAAGATCTGTATTTGGAAAACCAGAGAGTATAGTCTTCAACTCACTTTTGCGGATTATATCAAAACCTACTTCAATATTTTCAAGATGTGGAAGTATAAATACTCAAATCTTAACTCCTATTTCACTTTCATCGATCATCGTTTCATGCACACTTCAAATTGGGGAAAATTTTCTGTCTTTTCTCACTCTTCTTTTTAATTTAGCCCCAACCCTAACGTTTGATAAAACAATTGAACAATATACGGTATGTTTTCAAATACTTATTTTAGGGCTAGAAGGGGTGAGTCGATTCAAAAAGTTTGATGATCATTGATATGCAAATACCGTAGTATGTTAAAATAAGGGTAAATTTGGAAATATGAAGTTTTTAATAAAATACATTGTTCTGCATTTAGGTAAATTTTAACCTGCATTTAGTATCTTAACTTTATAAGGAGTATATAATTTTTAATTTATCTATATAATAATTTAAGAGTTTTTTTTCCAGCTTTTAGCCATTTATATTTTTTATATTTTTTATATTTTCATAAATATCCAATAGCTACCCTTTTTGGTTTTTTTAACCAAAAAAAAAACTCCCAATTCTATTACATATTCAAATAACCTTTTTTAAAAAAACTTCAATATTACAAAATATATATATCGTTTTACTCATTAAAAAAACTACCTATTTTATTACATTATCCAACAAATATATTTTGTGTATTAGCAAGGGTACATATACAAAAACTTCTTATGTTCATATATGAATAAAAACTGATGTGATTAATATACGTCGTGCTTTGGCACAGGTATGCTTTAGTTATATGTAATTTTAGGAACTGTATTAGTGTATTTGTATTTTCTTGTATTATCCTTGTAAAATCGTCAGAAAATACCTTGTTTTAAATTCAATTTGTGAACTAGTATCTTATTAAAAAAAAATTATCAACCAATACACTGAATTAAATTTTGTTTTAAAAATGGCACCTTAATCACGGAGCCGGCCAAAAAGTCAACAATTCGGACATTGACTTCATTTTCCCACCAAATTATTCACTTTTCAATTGGGAAAACTTATGGTAGATTCGTCCAATTAACCTAATAAAAGCTTGGACGTGAATATCTTTAAGGAAGTGCATGCGAGCAAATTTGATGGAAATACAAAAGTCAATGGACGGATTATTGACTTTTTGGGCGGATTATTGACTCTTTGGCCGGATTTTGTGATTAAGGTGCAATTTTCAAAACAAAATTTAATTCAAGATATTAGTTGACAAAAAAAATTAAATAAGATACTAATTCACAAATTGACTTAAAAATAAGGTATTTTTTGACAATTTTGCCTTTTATCCACCTCTGCCTTTTTTTTAATAACCTATCTTCTGCAAATTGGTTATATTACAAAGGAAAACTAGATTTTATATATCATTATATATATTTCTTGTGATCTCTTAATCTCTAACAATTTTTTTTTACTACTTAAATTTTTTGACATAAATTTCACATAAATGTCTGTAAAGTTTTTTCTTGCATTATAATTTTGAATTTTTTATATGAAAATATCATCTCATTTATCGGATATTTAGATGAAACCATTAATATCAAAAGATAATTTTTATTTTTTAAATAATTTAAATCCTAATATCAAAAGATAATTTTTATTTTTAGAATAATTCATATCCTAATATCAAAAGATATTTTTATTTTTTGAATAATTTAAATCCTAATATTTAAAGATAATTTTTAAACGGTTTTTTCACCATATACCCCCGACAAATTGGAAAATTCACCAGATACCCTCAATGTTTGAGTAATTCACCATATACCCCTAAGTTTTCAAAACTGTGCACCATGTACCCTTTTTGCTAACGGATGTTAACTCGCCGTTAGTTTTATTTACGATTTTGCCACCATTATCCCCTAACCCTAACTCTAACCCCTAATCCTAACCCTAATGCCTAATTAACCTAACCCCCAAACCCGGCCCCCCCCACCCCCACCCCCACCGCCCCCACACCCACCCCCACCCACCCCCACCCACCCCCCCGCCATACCCCTTGCGGCCCCATCACCCCCTCCCTCCCCTACCCCTCCCCGTCGATTTCCCGCCCCCCCCACCCCAACCCCTCCCCGTCGATTTTCCGCCCTCTCCCTCCCCCACCCCCACCCCCCCCCCGTCAATTTCCCGCCTAAACCCTCCCCTTCCCCTGCTTGAATCTCGGTAGAATCCCCAACCCATAACAAAAATGGGAGCCAACAGCGACCCAACAATGAACCCCACGAACTCGACGATTCCACCGGTGAAATCAAACCCGACCTCCTCCCCTCCTCTGTTTTCGTCGCCCCAAAACGAACCCCCTCCCCCTCGTTTTTGAATTTGTGGGCTACGAGGGAGGGGAGTTTTAATTTCGGGGGATTTCGACGGTGAACGAAAAGGGGTTGGGGATTTCGACGGTGAACGAAGAGGGGGGGGGGGATTTCGACGGTGAGCGCAGAGGGTGTGGGGGGAGGGGGAGGGAGATCGACGGGGAAGGGGAAAGGGGGAAATCGACGGGGAAGGGGAAGGGGGCTGCGATGGTGGAGTGGAGGGGAGGAGGGTGGGGGGTTGGGGTGGGGGGTGGGGTGGGGTGGTGGGGGAGGGGTGGTGGGGTCAGGTGGGTTAGGGTTTGGGGGAAGGGAGGATGGGTTATGGTTTAGGATTAGGGTTATAATTAGGGTTAGGGTTAGGTTTAGGGTATTAGGATTTTAGGGTTAGTGGTTAATGGTGGCAAAATCGTAAATAAAGCTAACGGTGAGTTAACGGCGGTTATCAAAAGGGTATATGGTGAACGTTTTGAAAACTCGGGGTATATGGTGAATTTTGAAACATTGAGGGTATATGGTGAATTTCTTGATTTGTCAGGGGTATATGGTGAAATAACCGTATAATATATCTAGATAAAATATTGACATCTATATTGAGTATCCTGTTAACAATAGAATTTTACTCCTATCAACACACCACATAATTATAATCTTATTATAATTATTAACATGAGTATCCAATTAGCAGTAGAATTTTACTCCTATACGAATAAACCATATAAGCATAATTATATATTAGGTTGAGTATCATTGATTTTTTACACTACCATTGAATTACCATCAAAGCTTTTATCAATCAGGTATTCTTTATATTAGTACGATTTCAATAATTTGTGTGTATGTTTGTGATAAATTTTATTTTCGGTTTCATTAATTTTGTTTATGCCTTGACTCCTCAATGTATTTAGCATGATTTAATGCATCTAATGCGTAATTATTGATTTGAAATAATAAAAAAGTGTAACTTTGATGAAAAGAAGGAAACTTATGGAGATAATCATTCATCGAACCCAATGGAGGATTATAGAGACCACGAGTTTGTTTCAATAATATTCATTATTCTTAGTGCTCGTTTGGTATACATGGGAATTTATTCCTATAGGAAGTTTCATTTCCTAGGAAATTACTTCCCTTATGTAATTCTTAGGAAATGGCCTAAATTTGTTTGGTTGACATCAAGAAATTTGCAATTCCCATTAATTCTGATTGACCAAGGGGGGGGGGTAATTAAATTCCCACATTTTGTGGGAATTTCAATTTCCCAAGGAATTTCCATTGCACCCATTTTCTCAACTTCCTGCCAACCAAAAACTTCCCAAATGAGAAAATCATGGGAATTTTCATTGCCTACATAGATTCTTGTCAACCAAACGAGCACTTAGTCTTACATAAATTGATTGTATCCTACCTCAAAATATCCTAAATAAAAAAGAGATTGTCTTTTATTAAATATGATATGATTTATATCAGCGATATGTGTTAAGAGTTGGTACTAGGGACAAAAAATTTATCTTAAAATTTACTAAACAAAACGGGCATCGCCCGAGCACAAAACTAGTATATAATAATATTAGATTAGTCAGAACATATCTATTAAAATACTTTGCTCACCGCCTAAATAATTTGCTCACCCCCTAAATAATTTGCTCACCCTTAAATAATTTACTTACCCCTAAAAATCATATACAATTTCTTTCTCAAAATTATAGGTCAATTACTTGTATATTTAGCTCATAATTTTTCTCTTAATTACATTGTTTTAGTCGGTAATTTTCGTTACGGGAGATTGAGATAAAGGAAAGGGAAGATAAATTTGTTCATTGCTCTATTTGCTCAAGGTGTTCTAGGATTTTTTATTTTATTTTTTTTATAAGGCAAGTTCCATAATTTTGTTCCATGTAACAAAAAACAGCTTTTAGATTGTAAGCAGTAGGCTAAGAATTTTAACATTTTATTTTCAAAAAAATTGAGTAAAGAAATTCATGGATTTATGAAAGACGAACAACTGCGAAAGCATTTGTCAAGGATGCTTTCATTAATCAAGAACGAAAGTTGGGGGCTCGAAGACGATCGGATATCGTCCTAGTCTCAACCATAAACGATGCTGGCCCGGGGATCGGCGGATGTTACTTTTAGGGCGCCGCGGCACCTTATGAGAAATCAAAGTTTTTGGGTTCCGGGGAGTATGGTCGCAAGGTCGAAACTTAAAGGAATTGACGGAAGGGCACCACCGGGAGTGGAGCTGCGGCTTAATTTGATTCAACACGGGAAACTTACCGGGTCCGAGATATAGTAAGGATTGACGGACCGAGAGCTCTTTCTTGATTCTATGGGTGGTGGTGCATGGCCGTTCTTAGTTGGTGGAGCGATTTGTGCGGTTAATTCCGTTAACGAACGAGACCTCAGCCTGTTAACTAGCTATGCGGAGGTAATCCTTCACAGCTAGCTTCTTAGAGGGACTATGGCCTTTTAGGCCACAGAAGTTTGAGGCAATAACAGGTCAGTGATGTCCTTTGATGTTATGGGTTGCAAGCGCGCTACACTGATGTATTCAACGAGTTTATAGCCTTGACCGACAGGTCCGGGTAATCTTTGAAATTTCATCGTGATGGGGATAAATCATTGCAATTGTTGATCTTCAACGAGGAAATCCTAGTAAGCGCGAGTCATCAGCTCGCGTCGACTACGTCCCTGCCCTTTGTACACACCGCCCGTCGCTCCTACCGATTGAATGGTCCGGTGAAGTATTCGGATCTGTAATCCCCCATAATTTTAAAGGATTTTATAAATATATTTTAGTATTTATATATTTATATTTTTAGTTGAAATGATTTTATTATTTAAAGAAGGTTGACTATTTTAAAAGTCAAACGAAATTATTTTAAGGATTTAAGGAAGTTGTAAATATTTTAATTAGGCATGTTTTGAAAAAGGTTTGAAATACGAATTTGATTTGGAAAAGAAGTCTAATGGACTTGAGGAACCCAAATTCTAAGTAGATTAGGAAAAAGGAGTTATATTGATGCTAGGAGTTCTCATTTATCAATCCTAGTCGTCATCAAAGTCTATTCCAACTCAATCTCCTTTTCCTAAGCCTAAAAAGAAAACCCTACCTATAAATACCTTAAGCCCAATTATTTTACCCTACACAAGAATAATTTTCTCTCCCCTCTCACTCAAATCACGCCACTTTCTCTCTCTACTTCTCACGGCATTCTCTCGGTTTTCCTCTTTCAAGTTTCGTTTCTTCTTCTTCAAGTAACGCTTTCTTCTTCGCCAAGAAACGTCACAAAGCTTTCCAAAATCACAAGTTCGTGTCTTTATCTCTTCGTGCCGTGAGCCACTGTTTCGGCGTTTTCTTGATTCTTCTTTGAGTTGGTTTAATTCTTCTCTTTTTCCTCAAGTTTTCCATTAAAGACTATGTTTTTATGCTTTATTTTAATGTTAATCATGTTTATCAATGTTAATTTACTGTTTTAATGAATAATTTTGATTCATATATATATTATATTATAAGAATAAAAATTCAGATTTGTTTATTATTGTTAGTTTGAAGTTTTAGTAATTAAAGCATGGTTTTTTTTAGGGTGTTAATTATTAGAAAACCATAGTAGCATATTAAATACTATGAGATTAATTTAATTTATGATTTTAAACATGTTTAAGAGGGTTTAAAGAAGGTTTTATGATTTTATAAGTTGCTTGGAATTTCGAGAAAGCATTTTATTTAGGGAATTGTAAGAATTTTAATTACTAGTATGGTAGTACTATGCTAGGAATTAAAAGTAATTGGAGTTTTGGTAGGAAAATCAACTTTTAGTATGTTCAAAGGGGATTTTAAATATTTTAAAGTTGCTGTCTTTTTATTTAAGAGTATTGATTTTAGTTATATTTGATTTCTAGGCGGAGAGTATTTCGTAGGAGATTTTTAAAAGGGGCTAAAGTGGCCGATCGACTAGTTTACACAAGGTACGTACATACTTGTGTGATTATATGATTAGTATCATGATTTAAGGAGGAAAAAGTTGTAGTATCATGTATAGGAACTTTATAAGTTCATATATGATTTTTAGTATGATTGATTTCTACATGTTGTATGCCTGTGAGCAAGCATGTTAATTATTGGATTTATTATGAGTAAAGAATTGTCATGTTTGTATGGATTTATTGATGCAAGCATGTGGATGGGAACTTTAATTATTAATTCACATGGGGGAATTAATATATTATTAAGATTGATTCATGATTGTTCATGTGTTCCCTTACAAGTATTATTTTCACTACTTTATGAGGACTGTGGGCCTTATTTGGTAAGTTGATAAGTATGCCTTTTAAAGGTAAGTTTGATTGTTGGCTAGGTTCAACAAATGAGAAAGTTAAGATTAAAAGAAAGTAAGTCTTGGATTGTAAGTTGTGACCACTTATTAAATCCTAAGATAAAAGAAGTTCAGTTGTGAATGTTGAATTGTTATTTCTGTGTTGCTTGTATGTGTGTCATAACAAGTAATAATTTTGTAAAGAACGTAAAGTGTAACAAGGATAGTTATAGACTTTAGACTGGTGCACGTCTAGAGTTGGACATTAGGAGTTGGGGTACATGGTGAGCGAGCCATGGCTTTTTACAGGAGATGGATTGATCACCATCCCTTTTTCAGTTAGCAAAGGTTCCTCGATATCGCAGGTCATTTCTGGAATACGTGGTAGCTCCCGTATTTCGTCTTCGTAATGAAGGCTTAGTAGTTAAGACAACTCAGGTCCAATAACTATTCCATTTGAGTAATAAAAAGATGTTTAGAGTTTAGTTCAGTAAAAGTTGTCTGCAGAAATGTTATATGATTATATTATTATTTATCCCTGCATGCTATTATTTAGTATCATGTTAGGTAAGTTTATTTATTACTATGTAGTACTCGGCTTTGCGATTACGTGCTTTGTTTGTATGTGTTGATCATGGCTTTGCCTTATTGATCTCGTGATGACCCAATTTTGGTGAGCGAGACTCTCTAGAGCATTGACATTTACGAGGTTCGCGAGATGTAGCATCATTGGGAATCTGGGAATGGAGAGCTTGTGTAATTTAAGTTGTCATGTTGTCACATTATTTGGAACGTATTTTAATAAGTTCGTTTGAGTAGACATTTAAAGTTAATTGTTTTTGAAGTACTTAGTTATTTATTTATTTATGACAATAAAGTATGAAGTTCAATTAATTGTTTTCCGCTGCAAAATTCTGAATAAGCCGATACGTTATCACACGGGCGATAATACTTGGGTAATTCTCTAAGTTTTATATTATAAAGGTGTTTCTGAAAAGAGAGAATTATCGGGGTGTTACAAAGTGGTATCTGGGAGCTTTAGGTTATTTTCAAAACTTTTAGGCGCCTAATTAACTTACTAGTTATTTGAATAAACTCTTAGAATTGCTCCTACTTATTCGTTATAGGAATATATATATATATATATATATATATATATATATATATATATATATATATATATATATATATATATATATATATATATATATATATATATATATATATATATATATATATATAGATTTTTTTTGAGGACCGAAAAATATTTTTTTAAAAAAAAAAAAAAAAGGGTCCGAAATTTTTTTAGAGCCGATTTTTTTTTTTAAGGGTCGAATTTATTTTTCGAATTATGATGGTTTGAAATTTTTTTTTTAGGATAGTCGGATTTTTTTTTTAGAGTCGAAATTTTTTTTTTTCTTTCGAATTTTATAAGTCTGAAATTTTTTTTTTTAGTCGAATTTTTTTTAGTTAGTTCGACATTTAATGATTATTATATTATAAGGAGTGTCTGCATTATTTTTTTTATTGCCTTTGAAGTTTTACTTGTTGCATTGTGAGAATGGGTAGTATAGGAAGGGCATATAGGATAGAAATATTATATGCCTGCATGGAATAGTTAGTTCAGCATGTTAATATTTTTCTTCCCTGCTAATTATTCATAATTATTTTTCTTCCCTGCTAACTGTTTATATCTTTCTTCCCTGCTGATTGTTATACTTTGTGCCTATGATGTTAATGGCATCTTTTATTATTATTGTTGGGAATTACGTACAGGGAGAGTACTCAAAATGTAATTGAGAATATTTATCTGTTGTAGATCCTTAATCATGTACGCGAGTAGGGAGTTACCAAAATCCTATTGTATTAAGTGATGATGAAAGTGACGATAATGTGCATGTCATTGATAATGAATATACCGGTTTCGAGTGGGTTATGCGTAAGATATTAAAGTCAGAGGTGGACAGTGATGATGAGCTCATTGTGGAGTTCGGCCGTGCTAGGGGTCAAACCGGAAGAGACATTTACCATGCATCATTCGGGGTTGAACCGATTCGTAGTCGAGAGGATGAAGAACCTCAACCTTCAAGGAGATCCAAACGACAAAGGAGATATGTCGAATATTATGATGAGGACATAGATGAGTTTGAAGATGAGATCTTCGTACCCGAGCTATACATAGAATTTGAGGACAGAAATGATAATGTGTTACCTTAGGTTACTATTTATTTTTATTTTTTTTTATTTTATTCTTACTACTAGCGAGTAGGGGAATGATATATTATATAATAAGGTTGGTTAGTAGACCAACAGTTATAGAATAGTTTCATACAATTATTGTTTTCTTTTAGGAAGGTATAATATTATAGTAGCATTCATTTTATTTAAATACCCGTTATGGAAGAATAAAAGTTATTATTTATTTATAAGAGTGAGTAAGAATTTATTCTGGGCACGTGATGGGAATATTTTATTTTTATTATGCGATTATATTCATGCTTGTTTGTTTCTACTTGCATGTTGATGTGAATATATTTTATATGGATGATTATGTGATTACTAGAGAACATTTCATGTTGAACTTAGAACTAGTTGAGAAATTGTTTGTTGATGCGATCTTTAATGATCAAATCAAATGTTGTCTTCTTAAATGGAAATGTGAGTTATCTTTGGAACCTAAAGTAGGATTATATTACTTACGGGTCCCGAAGTAGAATGGCTAACAACAACGACCTAGGCGGCTGCTATTCGCCTCTTGGCGGAAAAATTGACTCGGGAGCGGGCGAGCGTCCCGAGGCTGGCTGGGGAAATGTTCGAAAGACTAGCTAAGGTTAAGCCACCATACTATAAGGGGCAAGTCGACCCAACCTTCTTAGAAAACTGGATTAGGGAGTTTGAGAAACTTTTTGAGGTTGTGAAGCGCCCGAAAATATGAGAGTGGGTCGGGCGTGCTATATCCGAAAGATGAAGGCGATTTATGGTGGAGAGAGAGCGGAGCTAAATTGAGTCTTTGTGGAAGGATTCAATTGGGATGCATTTGTGACTACCTTGAGAGGGAAGTTTTACCCCTGCTTTTATGAGGAAGCAAAAAGCCCAAGAATTCATTAACCTTAGGATGGGTAGTATGACCATCTTTGAGTACTACGGCAAATTCATAGCCCTGTCGGTTTTGCACCCGAGATTGTAGCAAGCGAAGAGCTTAAAGCTCGGAGGTTTGAACAAGGTTTAACCGAGGAGATACAAACTGGGATTAGGTGGAGAGACCTTTACGTCCCTAGATGTTGTGTATGGGAGAGCATCTCATATCTATGGTCTGCGATCGAGGAGAGATAAGAAAAATGTAGTAGTAGGTAAAAAAGAGGAAAGATTTTAATGTCTGGGGAAACCAAGGGAATTTCAAGAGAAGCCTGGAATGGTAATGGGAATTTCCAAGGGAGGAACAACCGGGATAACCGCAGCGAAGGGTAGACCCGAGAGAGTGCATCACCGCAAATTCGTGACAAAAACCATCCCGGGAAAGACCGTAAGGGAGAACCAGTGACTTGTAACTACTGCCAAAAGAAGGGTCATAGGGAGTACGAGTGCTACTCTAAGCACGGTAAAGATCAGAAAGGTCAGGGGAGTGGAAATCAGGTCAGATCAGGGTTCAACCAGTCAGGGAACCAAGGTCCTAAGTCTGGAGGACGACGGGAATACTCGGGGGAACTATCATAAGCCTGCCAAGTGAGAACCCCAACCAAGGTAAGCTGCAGGGAAAAATGTTCGTGATGAGTCGAAAGGAAGTTGAAAAATCCGCCGACGTAGTTTACGGTAATTTTTATATTAACTCGGTCCTTGTTAAAACATTATTTGATTCGGGGCGACTTATTCTTTCGTTTCGTCGTCTGTTATCCGAAGTATGGGTTTAGTAGATTCTGAAGAAATTGATTTGCCTGTTAGTATACCTACTGGTGAGACCATAAGGTGTACCAAATTGTTTAAAAATTTGCCTCTAAAGATAGGAGACTGTGTTTTTCCTTCTGACTTGATAGAGTTTAATCTGGGAGACCTAGATGTAATTCTGGGGATGGATTGGCTAAGTTTATACAAGGCCAAGATAGATTGTGAAGTCCAGAAAGTAGTTTTAAAGAATCCTTTGGGTAAGTTGACTTCGTATCTACGTTTTGGGAAATCCAAGAACTTTGGGGTCATCTCTGCAATGCAAGTGAAGAAGTTGATGAAGAAGGGGTGTGAGTTATATTTACGTAGTGTACAAGATGTGAGTAAAGAAGTTGGGGTAAGTATTGAAGACGTTAGATTGTGAATGAGTTTATGGACGTGTTTCGAGTGAGATTTCGGGTATGCCGCCCGTTCGAGCTGTTGAGTTCACCATAGACTTAGTTCCCGGAACTGCTCCTATATCTAAGGCACCTTATAGAATGGCACCTCCGGAAATGAGTGAGTTGAAGACGCAGTTGCAAGAATTGCTCGATAAGGGTTATATTAGACCTAGTGCATCACCTTGGGGAGCTCCTGTGTTGTTTGTGAAGAAAAAGGATGGAAGCATGAGACTGTGTATCGATTATAGGGAGTTGAATAATGTAACCATCAAGAACAAATATCCCTTGCCTAGAATAGACGACCTATTCGACCAGTTGAATGGAGCGAGTGTGTTCTCAAAGATTGACTTACGTTCAGGATATCATCAATTGAGGGTAGCTGATAAGGATGTACCTAAGACTGCCTTTAGAACGCGTTATGGCAACTATGAGTTCACTGTAATGCCATTTGGGTTAACCAATGCTCCTGCTATATTTATGGACTTAATAAATAGGATCTTCCATGAGTTTATAGATAAGTTTGTGGTAGTTTTCATTGATGACATACTGATATATTCGAGGAATGAGGCTGAGCATGATAAGCACTTGCGGATCATTCTGGAGATATTGAGGACAAACCAATTGTATGCCAAGTTCTCTAAGTGTGAATTCCGTTTGGAGAAAGTAGCGTTTCTGGGTCACTATGTGTCTAAGGAGGGAGTCTCAGTAGATCCTGCCAAAATTCAAGCTGTAAGTGAGTGGTCAACTCCAAAGAGTGTGTCAGATATCAGAAGTTTCCTAGGTCTAGCGGGTTATTATAGGAGATTTGTGAAAGATTTCTCAAAAATAGCAAGACCTATGACCAACTTGATGAAAAAGGAGTCAAAATTTGAGTGGAGTGAAGAGTGTGAAGAAGCCTTTCGATTTTGAAAGATCGTTTAACCTCTCGCACTGTTTTGACCTACCCGATGGGAATGAGGGATTTGAGGTATATAGTGATGCTTCGAAGAATGGTTTGGGATGTGTGTTGCAACGAGAATGGGAAGGTGATTGCGTATGCGTCACGTCGCTTGAAACCCTACGAGGCTAATTACCCTACCCATGATCTAGAGTTAGTTGCCATTGTGTTCGCCTTGAAGATTTGGAGACACTATCTCGTATGGGGTAACTTGTAAGATATTCACAGAGACCATAAGAGCTTGAAGTACATCTTTACCCGAGAAAGACCTCAACATGAGGCGAGGAGATGGCTAGAGTTGATAAAGGACTATGACTTAGACATCCAATACCATGAAGGGAAGGCAAACGTAGTCGGCCGATGCGGCGAGTAGAAAGTCGAGCCATAGTATGAATGCCTTGATAGTTCTCGAGGAATTATGTCAAGATATGCAAAGGCTTAGCCTAGAAATTCTAAATCCTGGGGAGATCGAGGCAAGATTGAGTGCTTTGTCATTGGGGTTGTCAATTTTCGACGAGATCAAAGAAGGTCAAGTTGGGGATGAGCACCTAGAGAAGATTAAAGAAAAGATGGGCGAAGGTAAGGAAAGTGATTTTAAGATCCATGATGATGGTAGTCGAGGTTCAAGGGTAGGTGGTGTATACCACAAAAATGTGGCGAGCTTAAGAGACGTCTTATGAATGAGGGTCATAATACACCGTACTCGTGCACCCAGGGGGTGACAAGCTGTATAAAGACCTTAAACGAGATCTATTGGTGGCCAAACATGAAGCGTGAGGTTGCCGAGTTCGTGTCCAAGTGTCTAACCCTGTCAAAAAGTCAAAATAGATCATAAGCGACCCATGGGGAAAGTTCGGCCATTAGAGGTTCCCGGGATGGAAGTGGGATTCCATATCGATGGATTTTGTGGTACTTTGCCTAGAACAAGAAGTGGCAATGATACTATTTGGGTTATTGTGGGCCGTCGACGAAGTCCGCCGTGTTCATACCAATCAAAGAGACATGGAAGAAGAAGCAACTTGCGAAGACGTATGTTAAGCATGTGGTGAGACTTCATGGAGTTCCTAAGGATATCATTTCGATCGTGACTCTAGGTTTCTTTCGAAATTTTGGAAAAAGGTCCAATTAAATCTTGGGACAACATTGAAGATGAGTACGGCCCTTTCACCTCGCGGCCCGATGGTCGACCGAGAGGACTAACCAGACGATGGAGGATATGTTGAGAGCATGTGCTATTGATTTTCAAGGTAGTTGGGAGGACCAATTAGACCTGATCGAGTTTTCTTATAACAATAGTTACCATGCGAGTATTAAGATGGCACCTTTCGAGGCCTTATATGGACGGAAATGTAGAAGCCCCATTTGTTGGAATGACTTTAGTGAGAATATAGTCTTGGGGACGGAATTTATTGAAGAAACCGTCAAGAATGTCGGTCGATTCGAGTTAGAATTGAGCTGCGCAAGATAGACAGAAGAGTTATGCTGACTTGAAGCGGCGTGAAGATGAGTTTGCTATAGGTGATAAGGTGTTCTTGAAAGTATCACCCACTAAGGGCGTCATGAGATTTGGGAAAAAGGGCAAGTTAAGTGCTAAGTATGTAGGCCCATATGAGAATCTGGAGCGAATTGGGAAAGTAGCCTACCGATTGGCTTTGCCAATGGAGTTTGTAAAGATGCATGATGTGTTCCATATTTCCCAACTTAAGCGTTACGTCCCTGATGAGCGTCATGTCCTAGAGCCTGAACGAATTCAGGTCGATAGTAGCCTCACATATGAGGAAAGGCCTGTCAAGATTCTCGACAGAAAAGTGCGTAGTACACGCAATAAGGACGTCCACATCGTGAAAGTACTTTGGTCTAACCATGAATCAGAAGAGGCAACGTGGGAAGCTGAAGATGAGATGAAAAGAAGTATCCGAGACTTGTTCCTCGAGGTGAGTTACGAGGGCGTAACTCGTTTTCTTTAAGGGGGATAGAATGCGATAAATTTCGCGCTTTTTGTCTATTTTAATGAGATTTTTATGCATATGTACGCCTATGTTGGGCAATTTGCACATGTTAGTGCTAAAGAAGTAGATTCTCCGCATAAGAAAGCGTGTTCATAAGTAACACAAGTGTTTTAAGTTAGCAAAAGTGTGCACAAGTGGCACAATTCTTCGTAAACTTTTGCAAAGATGAGTTCAAGTTTTGAAAGATATGTGAGTTTTCGTGTCAAGTTTCGGGACGAAACTTCTTTTAAGGGGGGTAGACTGTAATCCCCCATAATTTTAAAGGATTTTATAAATATATTTTAGTATTTATATATTTATATTTTTAGTTGAAATGATTTTATTATTTAAAGAAGGTTGACTATTTTAAAAGTCAAACGAAATTATTTTAAGGATTTAAGGAAGTTGTAAATATTTTAATTAGGCATGTTTTGAAAAAGGTTTGAAATACGAATTTGATTTGGAAAAGAAGTCTAATGGACTTGAGGAACCCAAATTCTAAGTAGATTAGGAAAAAGGAGTTATATTGATGCTAGGAGTTCTCATTTATCAATCCTAGTCGTCATCAAAGTCTATTCCAACTCAATCTCCTTTTCCTAAGCCCAAAAAGAAAACCCTACCTATAAATACCTTAAGCCCAATTATTTTACCCTACACAAGAATAATTTTCTCTCCCCTCTCACTCAAATCACGCCACTTTCTCTCTCTACTTCTCACGGCATTCTCTCGGTTTTCCTCTTTCAAGTTTCGTTTCTTCTTCTTCAAGTAACGCTTTCTTCTTCGCCAAGAAACGTCACAAAGCTTTCCAAAATCACAAGTTCGGTGTCTATCGTTCTTGCTGCCGTGAGCCACTGTTTTCGGCGTTTTCTTGATTCTTCTTTGAGTTGGTTTAATTCTTCTCTTTTTCCTCAAGTTTTCCATTAAAGACTATGTTTTTATGCTTTATTTTAATGTTAATCATGTTTATCAATGTTAATTTACTGTTTTAATGAATAATTTTGATTCATATATATATTATATTATAAGAATAAAAATTCAGATTTGTTTATTATTGTTAGTTTGAAGTTTTAGTAATTAAAGCATGGTTTTTTTTAGGGTGTTAATTATTAGAAAACCATAGTAGCATATTAAATACTATGAGATTAATTTAATTTATGATTTTAAACATGTTTAAGAGGGTTTAAAGAAGGTTTTATGATTTTATAAGTTGCTTTGGAATTTCGAAAGCATTTTATTTAGGGAATTGTAAGAATTTTAATTACTAGTATGGTAGTACTATGCTAGGAATTAAAAGTAATTGGAGTTTTGGTAGGAAAATCAACTTTTTAGTATGTTCAAAGGAGATTTTAAATATTTTAAAGTTGCTGTCTTTTTATTTAAGAGTATTGATTTTAGTTATATTTGATTTCTAGGCGGAGAGTATTTCGTAGGAGATTTTTAAAGGGGCTAAAGTGGCCAGTCGACTAGTTTACACAAGGTACGTACATACTTGTGTGATTATATGATTAGTATCATGATTTAAGGAGGAAAAAGTTGTAGTATCATGTATAGGAACTTTATAAGTTCATATATGATTTTTAGTATGATTGATTTCTACATGTTGTATGCCTGTGAGCAAGCATGTTAATTATTGGATTTATTATGAGTAAAGAATTGTCATGTTTGTATGGATTTATTGATGCAAGCATGTGGATGGGAACTTTAATTATTAATTCACATGGGGGAATTAATATATTATTAAGATTGATTCATGATTGTTCATGTGTTCCCTTACAAGTATTATTTTCACTACTTTATGAGGACTGTGGGCCTTATTTGGTAAGTTGATAAGTATGCCTTTTAAAGGTAAGTTTGATTGTTGGCTAGGTTCAACAAATGAGAAAGTTAAGATTAAAAGAAAGTAAGTCTTGGATTGTAAGTTGTGACCACTTATTAAATCCTAAGATAAAAGAAGTTCAGTTGTGAATGTTGAATTGTTATTTCTGTGTTGCTTGTATGTGTGTCATAACAAGTAATAATTTTGTAAAGAACGTAAAGTGTAACAAGGATAGTTATAGACTTTAGGCGGGTGCACGTCTAGAGTTGGACATTAGGAGTTGGGGTACATGGTGAGCGAGCCATGGCTTTTTTACGGGAGATGGATTGATCACCATCCCTTTTTCGGTTAGCAAAGGTTCCTCGATATCGCAGGTCATTTCGGAATACGTGGTAGCTCCCGTATTTCGTCTTCGTAATGAAGGCTTAGTAGTTAAGACAACTCGGGTCCAATAACTATTCCATTTGAGTAATAAAAAGATGTTTAGAGTTTAGTTCGGTAAAAGTTGTACTGCGAAATGTTATATGATTATATTATTATTTATCCTCGCATGCTATTATTTAGTATCATGTTAGGTAAGTTTATTTATTACTATGTAGTACTCGGCTTTTGCGATTACGTGCTTTGTTTGTATGTGTTGATCATGGCTTTGCCTTATTGATCCTGTGATGACCCAATTTTGGTGAGCAGACTCTCTAGAGCATTGACATTTACAGGTTCGCAGATGTAGCATCATTGGGAATCTGGGAATGGAGAGCTTGTGTAATTTAAGTTGTCATGTTGTCACATTATTTGGAACGTATTTTAATAAGTTCGTTTGAGTAGACATTTAAAGTTAATTGTTTTTGAAGTACTTAGTTATTTATTTATTTATGACAATAAAGTATGAAGTTCAATTAATTGTTTTCATTGCAAAATTACGAATAAGCCGATACGTTATCACACGGGCGATAATACTTGGGTAATTCTCTAAGTTTTATATTATAAAGGTGTTTCTGAAAAGAGAGAATTATCGGGGTGTTACAGGATCGCGGCGACGTGGGTGGTTCGCCGCCGGCGACGTCGCGAGAAGTTCACTGAACCTTAACATTTAGAGGAAGAAGAAGTCGTAACAAGGTTTCCGTAGGTGAACCTGCGGAATGATCATTGTCGAAACCTGCAAAGCACATTTTTTTTATTACTTGATCAATTTTAACTAGGGGTGTTCATGGGTGGTTAACCGTTCGGAACGACATTTTCGGTTCGATAATCGGAAGTTTATGTTCGCCATTTTTGTTAACCGTAACCGTTGACGGTTAACCTGTTATTCGGTACGGTTTTCAAGTTAACCATTAACTAGTTACTTTATGTTTTATTAATTTATATATTAGATTTTCACTGCGAACATAAAAGTTTAGAAGTTGCTGAAAAGTTCACTGCCAACATTTTGATTATTCAACTTTTTTTTTGGTATTTTGGAGACAAAAGTGAGTGAAAAGTGAGTCAAATTTTGGTTGCTAATTGTAATGGTGTTGCAAGCTTTTGTGTAAAATATTTCATTTCAACGTTAGAAGGTCAATTGATATATGAAAATAAATAGAGGTATCGATTTAGTTCGTTAGTTCATTTAAGTTCGAACCAAATAATTCGAGTTTAATTCAATTTATTTGACTTTCGTTATATCTTTCCCTGAATTGATTATCTTACAACTTTTTCATTTTCAGTTTCTATCTAGTGTAGTTGATTGAAATTTTAGATTAGCTTAGTTCAGCTGCATTTGTCTTAAGGTTTGACCCATACAATTTTAGTTTAACCAATATCAAATAAAATTGTTATTCTCTGCTTAAATTTATGAATACAAGAAAGTTGATTATTGTTGTTGTTGTTGTTGTTGTTGTTGTTGTTGTTGTTGGTGTTGTTGGTGTTGTTGTTGTTGGTGTTGTTGTTGGTGTTGGTGTTGTTGTTGTTGGTGGTGTTGTTGTTGGTGGTGTTGTTGGTGTTGTTGTTGGTGGTGTTGTTGGTGTTGTTGTTGGTGTTGTTGTTGGTGTTGTTGTTGGTGTTGTTGTTGTTGGTGTTGTTGTTGGTGTTGTTGTTGGTGTTGTTGTTGGTGTTGTTGTTGTTGTTGTTGTTGTTGTTGGTGTTGTTGGTGTTGTTGTTGTTGTTGTTGTTGTTGTTGTTGTTGTTGTTGTTGTTGTTGTTGTTGTTGTTGTTGTTCTTTGTTGTTGTTCTTTATTCTTTATTCTTTATTCTTCTTTATTCTTTATTCTTTATTCTTTATTCTTTATTCTTTATTCTTTATTCTTTATTCTTCATTGCTTTTCTTTGTTGCTTTTGCTTTTCTTTGTTGTTATTCTTTGTTATTCTTTGTTATTCTTGTTGGTGTTAGTGTTCTTTGTTATTCTTTATTCTTTGTTATTTATTCTTTATTCTTGTTGGTATTCTTTATTATTTATTCTTTATTCTTTATTCTTCATTCTTTGTTGTTGTTGATATTCTTCGTTATTTATTCTTTATTCTTTATTCTTTGTTGTTATTCTTTATTGTTGTTGTTGTTGTTCTTTGTTGTTGTTGTTGTTGTTCTTCTTTATTGTTATTCTTTATTCTTTGTTATTCTTCTTTATTCTTTATTCTTTATTCTTTATTCTTCTTTGTTGTTGTTATTCTTTCTTTACTTTATTGTTATTCTTTATTCTTTGTTATTCTTTATTGTTATTCTTTGTTATTCTTTGTTATTCTTTATTCTTTGTTATTCTTTATTGTTATTCTTTGTTATTCTTTACATTGTTCTTTGTTATTCTTGTTGTTGTTATTCTTTGTTGTTGTTCTTTGTTGTTGTTTATTCTTTATTCTTGCATTGTTGTTTATTCTTTGTTGTTTATTCTTTGTCGTTGTTTGTTTATTCTTTATTCTTTCTTTGTTGTTCTTCTTTATTGTTGTTGGTGTTGTTGTTATTCTTTATTCTTTATTCTTCTTTGTTGTTGTTATTCTTTTTGTTATTCTTTATTCTTTGTTATTCTTTATTCTTTGTTATTCTTTATTCTTTGTTCTTCTTTGTTGTTATTCTTTGTTATTCTTCTTTGTTATTCTTTGTTATTCTTCTTTGTTATTCTTTATTATTCTTTATTGTTTATTCTTTGTTGTTATTCTTTGTTATTCTTTGTTGTTCTTTGTTTGTTGTTGTTGTTGTTGTTGTTCTTCTTTATTCTTTGTTATTCTTATTCTTTGTTGTTCTTTGTTGTTGTTGTTGTTGTTGTTGTTGTTGTTGTTGTTGTTGTTGTTGTTGTTGTTGTTGTTGTTGTTGTTGTTATTATTATTATTATTATTATTATTACTATTATTATTATTATTAATTATCGATTCTCTTCCCTGGTAAAAATACGAAGATGATATTCGTATGTCATTTGTAGTATAACATACGGAGTATAAATTTTACGAAATATGAATGACTTTTTTTCAATAGATATTATTCCCTCCGTCCCTAAATAGAGTTCTCATTTTTCTATTTATGTCTGTCCCAAATGGATTTATCATTTCCTTATTTGGTATGGGTCCATCAATTAAAATATTATTTAGCTTTCACTTTTTATTATATTAACCATTTCCTCATAAACAATATGATTTTGTAAATTGACCCACATTCTCTCTTCTCAATAAACTATTGATGAATAGTGTACCAACTTCAATTTTTAATTCTGATTTAATACAGCTAAGGACCTACTTATGATTTCTCTTTAATACTTGTGCCCAAAAGAAATGGGAACTCTATTTGGGGACGGGATAGTAGTTATCTATTATCATCATGATGTAATCTCCTTTAATTGAGAACATGCGTTTAAATCTAGGTATTATGGGTAGATACCACAACACCTTAGCTGGTGGTCCTTCACTACCTCCAGCTCCTTCACGCTTGTACCTCGACAATCCACAACGTGGACACTCATGTAAATGCTCATACTCATTACGATAAAGCACACAATCGTTAGGACAAGCATGTATCCGGTTGGTACTCTTAGCAGAAAGGACACATCGGTTTCTTCGCATAATAGTACGACTTTGGCAGTTCATTTCCATCAGGGAGCATATCAGCTAAAACTTCCAACAACGATGTGAAACTAGAGTTCGTCCAACCAGCTTTCGACTTAATGTTGAACAGTGTTATCACCGCGGAAAGTTTGGTGTACTTTGTACAACCTGGATACAACGGCTTTTCAGCAGCCTCAGACATAGACTCAAAAATACGAGGTCGTTTACACGACTGATCTTCAACCTCGTGTATCATCTCGTCTACCCGATCCCTATCATCATCTGCAAACTCATCATCCCAATTCTCATCCCCGAACTCATCATCCCAATTCTCTAAATCCTTCTTTTCTTCACATACATCGTTCATTACTCTAGAGCTTCCTATATACTTCCCCTGCTCACCATGCCAAACCCATACGTGGTATTGAGGCCTAAACCCACGGCGAAAGACATGCTCCCTAACCACATGTATACTACTAACCTTGCTCACATTTCTACAATCGAAACAAGGACAATAAAAGTCGACTGCTCCAGAGGATGTTTCCCCTTTCACAAACTCAATCGATTCACGACTACCATACATCCAAGTACGATCCATCTCATTCAAGAAGACCTCTAATAATTAAACACAACCATTCATTATAATGCATCAATAATCATTATTTAAGTACATACACTCACATATTCAAATCACACACGTATAGAGCAAGCTAAGATAGTGACATGTTCAATTGTATGCATGCAGTCGAAGGTCCTTATCACTCCAACCTAACCCATCCTTGGACGTCTAATCTCACTAGTGAATATATGCCAACTTTTCAATTCTAAGGAAAACCCTGACAGATTTCCCTACGAGTTCTCCAAGTACACAATTTAGATAATTGCTTATCTACATATGTACCCAGAGAACAATGTAGAGAAACGATAAGCCAAGAATTTCCTCAGAATTGAAAAGAAGACACACATTCACCACCTAAGTGAGATCAAACGTCCAAGAACAGTCCCAAACCGGGGACTATTCAAGACTTACTCCTAATGAGTAAGTCTTGAACGGGTATCTAGGCATATGATGACGATTCAAACAACTTGTAGATTTCATAGCTAAATTACATTGCGTTTTCATACAATCTCATATCAAGAAATATACATACACTACACAAACCCTCCTAAATTCCCATCAGCTGGTACGAATTCGACACGAAAGGTGAAAATAGGCCTAAAATGACCTGAGAATCAGGTCACATGGCAATGGAATGCCCATCAGCTGGTAGCGGCGGAGTTGAAGCTGTTATAAATGTGGAGTGACCTCACTTTGCTGCTCCTATATGTTATATAAGGAGTTCTTATGATAGGAGAAGTTTAGATTTGGAGAATTATAAAAAAAAAACTTGTGTTTTCAAGTTTATGCTTTGAGTTTGTCTAAAGTGTTAGCTTTCCTTATTACTTTGAGTGAGTCTTGAGTGATAAACCTAGGGGAGATTGAGTGAGTCTTATCTCTTGCCTAGAACCCGAAAACTTTGAGTGTGTTCTTGAGTTTTGGCATCTATCTTTAGTTTCGAGTGTTTCTTTGTCAAAGTGAGTGTTTAATTGTCCCTAAGTTTGAAATCATCATCCAATCCATTGGAAGGTGTTTTTAGACTTATATCAGTAACTCGAATAGCCCCATCTTCAGTCAACCAATTCAGTTTATAAGGTCGTGCATGATCCCTTATTTGAAGCCCTAATTCCTTAGCAACTTTGTTTGACACAGCATTAGTACAAGCACCACTATCCACAATCAAAGAACATACCTTATCACCTACCATGCATCGTGCGTGAAAAAGATTTTCTCGCTGCCCTAAATCTTCAATGGGTGAAGACTCCACGTGCAAGGCTTGTCTTAGTAAGCCAACGAACCTCTCTTCTTCCTTACCTTCAGGTTGCATCAAGTTTGTGCTAAATAATGCGGCTTCTATCTCTTCCAAGGCAGTAGAAGACGTGTTGTTAGCCAACAAGCTCGCTTCCTCTTCTTGCTGCTCCATTAGAAGTGCATGATGCTCTTCCAACGAAACAAGAACCATATTTGGACATGGTCGAGCTATGTGTCCATGTCCTTGGCACTTAAAACATTGTTTTCCCTTCATTGTCATACGCCCGAAGTAAAAACTCCTTGCTTTGCCTTAAAATCTCCCACAACCGATACTTCTACAACCTTTCCTTTCTCCAAAGTGTCAATTTTTGTTGTAGTTTCGTTTTAGGGGCAAAAGAAGATCGAAAATTTTTACCCTTAGCCTCCTTTTGCTGCCTTTCCACCTTACTTTCTAATTGACACAACTCATCAAATGTGTTATAAGTTTGCAGTTCAACAAGATTAGCAATTGGTCTATTCATACCAAACATAAATTTGGTCATCTTTTGCTCCTCTTCCATACACCCACACTCCAAATATAATTTCTCAAACTCAATCACATATTCAGCCATGGAAAGATGATCTTGTTGAAAAGAACTTAGCCTAAGGTACAAATCGTTTTCTCAATTTCAGTTTTAATGAAGACCAAGTTTTAATCTTTTCCTTCCCATCTTTCACTCTTTGGACTTGAAAAGAATCATACCAATCAGATGCATAATCATTAACTTTAAGTATAGCATGATTAAAACGTTGAGTATCATCCATACCTTTATGATAAAACATCCTCTCAACCCTTCTCTCCCAATTCAAGTAAGCTTGAGGGTCCTTCAATCCATTGCATTCCGGTAGATCACTAATCTTGATCAACTCACTCCTATTGTATCGTTCTCCTTTCTTCAAATTGAGTTTTACAACTTCATCATGGAGTTGTATGTGCTTGGCATAATTCTCACACCTAAACTCGTTCTTTTCAAGTCTTTGAAGCAAAGCATCCAACTTTTCACGGTCGACCCCATAACAATGCCGGGAAATTTGGTCAAAAAGTTTTCAATCGTTTGTGACATCGCTGCTTATCGGATTGCTAAGAAATTTTGACAAAACAAACTTCAAGATGTCTACTGTCACCACTCAAAATTTGAGCTCAATACAGCGTTCACGCTCCCTCACGCGCCTCTACAACCACACTATTCGTCTTGCTTGATATGATTTTCGAGGCTGATTTTCGGACTCTTTTGTGTTTTATGAATTTTGTGAACGAACAGCAATGAAGGTAAAGGGATATTACTCTTAAGTCGCGGTTAAGAGCATGGACAAATAAGTCGTGTGTGTTTGTTTAGGTTTACTACTCGGAAACACGGTGTTAGCTTTAGCTCGACATATGCGAAAACATGCACATTAATTTACTCAAATTCACTCTACCTCTTTAGGAGGATAGGCGCCTTTATTTATAGTAGAAGAGGCAAGAAAACCTTGCTCTCCAAGACTCTTACATCATACGACCATCCTTAAGAAAATATGGAAAGTGCTTCCTAAATAAAAGCCTAGAATCTAGCTCAACTTTAAGGAAACTCTAGCATAAGGAAAGATGCTCAAGACTTTCCTAAAATGCTCTAGATTCACCCGCCTAAACATAAAGCTATTACAACTCAGGTTTCGGCCAACTTATTACAACCAACTAACAATAAAAACAACTTAAGACATTAACTAATTTAACTAACAAACATAATAAAAGACATATTTTTCGTTACATGTAAAACCTCTACTTTAAGACTAACGTAAAACCATGCAACAATCCTAAGAAAGCAAATTAAACATAGAAATGATGATCAATCTTGAATCAGTTCATCATAGCTAATCTAGAGAAACGGAATTCAGCTCCTCCTAATTTATCTTCATGTGAACTGAGCTCGTTAAAGTCACCCAAGATAATATAAGGAATCTCAAGAGTTCTAATAAAAGAGAAGTTCATCCCAAAATTCATATTTAAGATTATAATAAGGAGGCGCATAGATGAAAATAGTTACAAAACTAAAGTTAGTAGCTAAAATTTCAATTTTACAAGCCCAAAACGAGAAGCTTTACTAATCACTGTAAGATTAAAAGGATACAATTTTCATACTTCCACAAAATCCACATCCCACCTGCTAATCCCATAGAAGGAAGAAAGTCAAAATGAGTGAAACCAAAATGCCTAACACATCCATCAGAGGGAGGGTTTTGCACTTTGGTTTCACTAAGCATTATAATACTAACTTTATTGGATTTACATAAAATTTTCATTTCTTCCATAGCTAAAGGCCTCCTCGAACCTCTAATCACTAAGGGAAAAAAAGGAAGGGCTGCGTTTTTTGAAAAACGCACCCCTTCGTGTATGAAGGGCTGCGGTTTTAAGGCTAACCGCGGCCACTTATTAATGTAGAGTGCGGTTAGCCCGAAGCTGCAGCCCTTCATACACGAAGGGCTGCGTTTTCTGGGTTAACCGCAGCCCTTCACATCCCGCCAAAGTCTTTAGTTTTGCGCGCAACACACAGTACACACTCACTCGCAAATTTCCCTCGCTCCCTTATTGGAAAAATTTTCCCCCACCCCTCTCCCTCACACTCACTCGCACAACCCTAACGCCCATCACCGAGACACCACACATCGGCTGGAGCACCGTCATTGTATGACGCACCGACGCAGGAAACGTTGCTCGAGCAACGCACCATCGCCCGAGATCCTTCTTCTTCTCTTCTCTCAGCGCACCTTGATGCCACCACCACCACCACTACTGCATTGTCGGTAATTCCCCTCTCACTCTCTCTCCTCTTTTTCATTTCTCTAATTAATTTGTTTTATTTCATTTCTCTTCTATATTGTGTTGTAAAATGTGATTGTAGGGGGGTGGGGGGAGGGCTTAGGGAGGGTGGGTAGGGGGGTGGGGGGTCTTGGGCGAGGATGGGGGAGGGTTGGGGAGGCCGGGGCATGGGGTGGGGGAGGGCGGGGGATCTTTGGACGGGGGGGTGGGGAGGGCTGGGGAGGGTGGATAGGGGTGGGGTTCTTTGGGGCGGGTGGTGGGGGAGGGTTGGCGGGGGGTGGGGAGGGGCTGTGGATCTTTGGGCGGGGGTGGGGGTGGGTTGGCGGGGGGTGGGGTAGGGTTGGGGGAGGCCGGGACGGGGGTGGGGGGAGGGGCGACAATGGGTGGGGAGGGGGCGTGGGGGTGGGGGAGGGTCGGGTGGGGATCTTTGGGCGGGGGGTGGGGGAGGGCTTAGGTATAATGTAACTGCTGTGTAGATTTTTAGGATTCCATCTGTTGTTGGTTGAATTTCGGAAAAGAAAATTAAAGGTCATTTTACGCCTACATGGCAATGAGGGGAGTGCGGTGGGGGCGATAGTGGCGGTGGTGGTGGGGCTGTTGTAAATGTGGAAAGTCGAGTCACATGGCAATCGAAAGCCCATCCGGTATACGTATAATGCTAATAATAATACCAAGCTAAGATTGTGTCTTCCAACCTTGAGTTTGGGGGGGTTCAATTCCCACTAGGGGCACTTTGAGGGTAAGGATTTCGCTTATCCCCCCTACCCTGAGAGTATATGGTTGGGCAATTCATCTCCCAATCCGAAAATAAAAATAAAAAAATAAGACTAATAATAATTTAAATATCATGTAATTTTATCTTTTCAATACATCGGGTGGACCGGGTTTACAATAATTTATCGTGCACCCAAACTGAATTTATCACACAAGAACTGACTATATTAGAAAAAAAAAACAATTATATCATAAGAAAACTGACTATGTTAGAAAATTGACTATATCATATAAAAACTGACTATATAAAAGGTGATTATATCATACAAAAACTGACCATATCAAATGAATATTGACTATATCGAATGAAAACAGACTATATTATATGATTTCCAGTGCACAATAAATTATTATAAACCTGGTCCATTCAAGTTTTTTTTGTTAATCTTCTGGAGTGTTACATTTTCGGGTCTTTTGCATCAAAAAAAATGTTAAACTACATAAGTATAAACGTATAGTATAGTATACAACATCCTCACGGAGTCACGGTGCCCAACCCAACTTACACCTTTAGAACCTCTCAGCTTCCCTCACTCATACACAAATTCCTCACTCATACGACGAATTGCAAAAGCTCGTTCCAGGTTCTTGTTTTGTTCCTTAGATGAATCTACTTGTTTAGACAATTTTTGTTACGAAATTTGGTGTGAAATTGCGATTTTTAAGATCTACTTCATGTGATTATTCATGCGATTGGTTTTATGCGGTTGTTATTGTTTGTTTCATGAATTCAACTTATTTTTTCTTTATCTCATATATGTTATTTCGTGTTATTAGGGATAATTTACATGTTATAAACTTATGATTTGAATTTCTGGTATAACTTCTAAATTCATGTTTGTTTCATGGAACTAAATGATAAGAAAATTTATGTTACAATTTGTAGATGCGCATATTTGTGTTCACTTGTTCTTGTTTAATTTCATGAGATCAATTTTTCAAGTGTTGTGGTGGAAATCGGGAATGAATGACTGTCATCCACAGGCCCGGGCGGCGCCCCTCACCTGCCTGGCGCGGGGACGGTCCGGTTATGGTTGAGTTGAAGTTGCAACAAACATTTCATGTATGAACATTTCATAAATTTATCCTTTTTATGTGGAAAAAATTATAGGATCGGGCGACGGGACCAGGAATCGGAGCTGAAAACATCCCTGCGAAATGGTCTGCGAGATGTTCGATCCTTGGGACAACGAACCAATTTCAAACCATCCATCACAAGGCTTGTTACCTTATCGGCCTCGGCTCTCTTCCTAAACTCCTCCATAATTCCATCGTTTTCTTTCTAGATACATATGCACCCTGCACCCATGCTGACGTCATAAGTGCTTTTAAAGTATTACTTTGGTATTGTCATATTGTCCGGTTGTAGTGGTTGGCGCTGGAGGCTGGTTTGATGGTCGATGCGAAGAAGAGAGGATTTTTGTAGGTGGGGGTGATTAGGCTGGGGTGGCGGCGATGGGGTCGGGAATAATTTGAAGGAGGAGAAAGGGTGTGGAAGTGAATAAGAAGGGAGGAGAGAGAAAGATGTTGGTGGGGGTGGTTCGGTGGCTTCGGGATTGGGGGTGGTTTTGGCGGTGAAGAAGGGTGGTTTCGGGTTGGGGAAGGTGCTCGGGGGTGGTTCGGGTGGCTTCGGGATTGGGGGTGCCTTTGGGATTGGGGGTTAGGCTAGGGGTGGGGGAGGTGGGAGCGGGGAGAAAGTGATTTAATGTTTTTTTTTAGAAAAAAATCTTAACGTGTTTTACATTTCAAGTAGAGGTGATAATGGGTCGGTCGGGTTCGGGCCGGGCCATCCTTGAAAAAATCTCCCATTGGTCGGGCCGGGCCAAGATTCGGGTCAAATTTTTGTACCCAAAACCCACTATTTCGGGAAAATGATAGCTGGCTTTTCGGGCTAAAATCGGGTCGGAACGTTATTTAGACTGAAAAATTGCCCAAAGCCCGTCCCAAAGCCAAAAAAATCGGGTCGTACCCGAAACCGGCCCAAAAAATTATGCCCAATTCCGGGAAAAAATTGGACCGCGCTGATTTGATCACCTCTAGTTTCCAGTCAAGTGTACCTACTCTAGGAATTTAAGTATAAAGTTTGATATATTAAATAATAATCGAAATTTTGTATTATTACGGGGGGAGCCAATATATGGTGAGAGTAAGGCGGGCAATGGATCGGAGATGGATCGGGTGGACCTCCATCCGCCCCATCACCCGCGACCCAAATCTCCATCCACAGTTCCACACCATCCATCACCCGCTTAGAATTTCACCCATATCCGCTCCACCCATCAACCGCGGGTGGGGCGGGCGGGAAACGGGTGATAATAGGAACAAAAACTATTTTTTAGATTTAACAATTTTAGAGAAATTAATATATGAAAAATTAATCACAGTCTTATAAATTAACAATAAAGCGACAATTAATCTTATTATATACCGAAAAGTAATACTAATAATGTCTTAATAAAAAAAAAAGAACAAGTCCATCATTGCTATTTGCTAGTTTGCTCTATATGGGTGGATGGATGGATATATTAATGGGTGGATGGATGAAGCGGGTGATAGGACGGGTGATGGTTCCAAAAAATATCATCCATATCCGACCCGACCCACCACCCGATCCACCCATCACCCGCTTCACCGCGGGTGGTACCCATTTATTCGAGGCGGGTGGGTGAATAATCCACTCACCCATGGATAATTGCCAGCTCTAGGTGAGAGCACTTGGAGGTAATAGAGGAGCTATTTGGGGTTTCGATGAGAAGAATTCCCAAGCAAGTAAGTAGGCCTCTTTTTTTTTGGTGTTCTTTTTAATAGGTAAGAAGAAATCATGTGTGTTGTTCTCGCTTAAATCCCATTACAAGCCATACAGCCCCAACCCCCTCCCCCTTAAATCCCAAACAAATGATTGGGGTAGGAACTGAACCCTACACTTTGCTAGGGAAGATGGAAAAGCTCACCACTTGAGCCAACCCCAATTCCTAATTAAATAGGTTATTTTGGGTGGTTTTTTTTGGTGTTTTGGAAGAGCCAAATTTATGCTTAGCCATAAGTTCTAGAGTATTGCTTTTATTCCTAGTAGTAAAAATACCCTATTTTCTAGTTTTAGAAAAGCAATTACACATTCTCATTATTCAAACTTGGTATTTCATCTTTTATAGGATTTTAGGAGAGAGATTCTATGAGAGAAGTGTATGTTGACCATTGTTCTCCATTGATTCCATACTGCAAGTTTGTTGGTTTTTCTCCCAAAACTCGGGTTTTCCACGTTAATATTGGTGTATTCTTTGCTTAGTTCTTTTCATCCCTTTGATTTACTTGATTGTTGTTTCAATTTCTTACTTTTTTTTATTATTAATTGGTCATAATTAGTTAGCACTTATTTTTAGATCACAACAACAACCATCCTATAGAGTTTTATATCATGTTATATATATTTTTTGTGTTAATATAGGATTGGGGAATTGATGAAGACCAGCAAAACTCTGTTAGTCCTGCCACGAAGAGATACATTGATTTTTTGTTGGATGCCATGGAGAGCAAGAGACCGGCATATATAGTAGCAACCCTGACACCTTGTGTCATGCTTAATGCATATCTGGGTAAGCAATTGCAAAGGGCAACTTTAGGCAGTAATAATTGTTACCAAAATTGGATTGACATGTACTCTACTGATCATGTTGAGGTATATCAGATTTTATTATTTTATTTTTTAATTTATTTTTATCGACTTTGAAAGAAAGAAATTAACTAACTAAACTCGGGTTTCCTTTTTTCCTAAGGTATTAGCTTTGGACATTGAGGAAACATTGGATATATTATGCAATTATTTGGGAGAAGAGCTTGTTGTAAATAACAAGCTCTATCAAGAAGCTACGAAGCTCGAGATTGAGTTATTTCAATCTCAGCCCCAACTTCGAAATGCATTACCCTTACTAAAGGAAATTCAAGCATCTGGTCAAAATTTAGTGCTAGGCTTGGATTATAATGGTACATGTACTGTCGCCGACTCGTCTTTGATGTTGCTTGATAGAATTATCTCTCAATCTCCTGCTCTTTTGCACACATAGAATACTTTGTCTTGGCAATATGGCCAAAGATATAATGTTTGTATTGGAGAGATGTTATCCATGAATGGAGGAGGCAAATTTGATTATGACAATTCGAGTAACGCTATGAAAATTTGGGTAACGCTATGAAAATTCTCGATACTTTTTTGAGAGATGTGAATGCAAGAGTGGTTTATTTGGGTATTTTTAAAGGAATCGAGTATGAAGAAATTCAAGCAGCTGGTCATGATATAGTTTTCCAAGTAGATTGTCAGAATTTTCTATATAATGTTGCTCAAAATGCTGATGTAAACATCATCTCTTGCGATTGGTGTGGTGATCAAATTCGATTAAGCCTTGCATCAAGTTATCTTTATGATGAATTTCTTTGATAGCATATTATTTGAAATACAAAAAGTAGGAGAATTTGTCATTTGTTTGAAAGTTAATTAACCTTTCTTTTTCCAGGGAATTTGAATCAAATATCCATGCATACAAATGAATTCACTTACCAAGGGATGATTTCGACGAGTGAAATCAACATGAAGGTTCAAGCCTCTATGGATAAACTCCAAAATTTCCAAAAATTAGGGAGGTTTAATGATTCGGTTTTTGCAAAAATCTCGAGCAAATAAATTTATTCACGAAATACTGCTTTTTTAAAATTCACCGAATCCCTTTTGTTGACGGACGTTAGTCTTCCGTTAGCGTTTATTTACAAGTTTGCCCTAAGTCAACCCGATTAGTCCTAAGTCAGCCTAATTAGCCCTAATTGGCCTAATTAGCCCAAAGTCAACCTAATTAACCCTAACTAACCTTAACCCCCTCTGCTCCCCCAACCTACCGGCCCTACCCTCTCCCCAACAACCCCAGCCCACTTTGGCCCCGACCCACCACCGCCCAACAATCCCAGCCCCGCGGCTCCCTTCCTCCCTCCACTTCTCCCTCCCCTCCCCCTCCCCCTCGCAGCCGCGGCCCTCCTCCCCCCTCCCCCTCCCCACCCCCGCCAACACCCCCCAAAATTAATTGCAATTCGTGGCCCTGTTTTTCACAAAAATCAATTGCAACCCACTGAAATTTTTCAAGAGAAGCTCATGGTGGTGGTGCAGCGATAGTGGGTGGTGGTGTCATTTGGTTGCTTGTGCGAAGAGAGAGAAGGGAGAGATGGATATTGACGATGAGTGAGTGACGAGAAAGGGAGGGGGGTTGCGGATTCGGACGGTGTACGGGCGGTTTTGTGGGGTTGAGAGTGAGGGGGGTGCGTTGCGGGGCTGCGGGGGAGGGCGAGGGGATGCGGGGATATCAAGTGAATTTTTTTAAAGGTCGGGGGTATCGGTGAATTTTGGGTAATTATTTTAAAGGTTAGGGGTATCTGGTGAATTTTTTTAAAGGTCAGGGGTATCTGGTGAATTTTGAAAAAAGTGGGGGTATTTGGTGAATAAATTTATTTGTCAGGGGTATTTGGTGAAAAAACCGTTAATGATTTTACTATATACATTGTAGATTCAATTGGAGATTTGTTTTGTCTCCTAAAAGCAGATATCGGGATTGTGATTGGCTCTCATTCTACTCTCAGAAGAATTGGCGAAAATTTTGGAGTTATCTTTCGTCCTCTATTTCAGGGTGTAGTGATGAAGCAACAAAAAGGCGAAGAGATTTCTTCTTGGAAGGCTGGAGAAGGTGTTTTGTATACTGTATCAAGCTGGGCTGAAATTCATGTATTCATTTTGGGTTATTGATGTTGGTAAGAGATTTGACTGGAACTACAAAATCCATTTTGAGTAATAATAGGAGTTTCTTGTAATATGTTGATTACCTTTTTGCTGATTTTATCTAGAATGTCATGTCATGTCATGATCTTGCTTAAATTTTTGCTTTTGTTTCTCTTATCAATGAAACATGGAGGTGTATGAAACTTTTTCGTAAGCCTTTCTAATTTGCAGGGGATTGATCATCTAAATCACATAAAGTTCTCCATATTCTCTGCCAACGTTCACATATGGAAAGCTCCAAAGTGCAACAAATTGGTGTATCATACACCCGATGTATGATAGATGCTTTCACAATCACCCTTGCAGTTGCAACATATTCTCTGCCAACAACCACCCTTTTAAACCATTCCATAGTATCTAAGGAGTCGTTTGGTTCATATAGTGGTATGAATTTGAAATCAAGAATGAAATCAATATGGTATAGGTTTGGAACTTGATACCTAATATCATGTGTTTGGTTTTATTTGGGAATGAGATTTTTTCTTTTATTAGATGCACCAGAGATATTGGTATGAGTCATACCCACCTTCCCATGCGTTTCTAGAGCATGTGCAATAAGTGGGTTTTTAGTTGAAAATGCAGGAAAAGTAAAGCCAAAGCTTTTCTTGGTTTTTCTTATTAGGGCAATTGGCCCTTGGAGTTGGTTGGTTTAGACTTCCGGACCATATGCACCTCGGATGGCGTGCACAAGACAAGTAGAAGGACGCAGTGTGGCGATTAAAGCTGGCGCAATAAATTTGTTTTTTTTTTAGTTAAAACGCTTCATTTAATCAGGAATGGGAGAAGGAGACAAGCGTTTGAATGCTGAAACGCAAAGCATGAAATGCGTCAGACAACCAAGCATGGCCCAGTGTACCACACACTGCCAAGTGTCCTAGGGGGCATATTTGTGGGTTTCTTGTTGAGTTTTGTAACGTTATAAATATTTGTAATGGTAATAAAGAAAATTTCAGCTAATAATTTTAAAAAAAATTACGATACTTGGTATAAAATAATTTTATCCATAAATTGAGCCTAAATTTCATATATTTTACCACACTTCTTCCCGACCTATTTTTTTCTAATCACTCTTTCCTACCTAAAATTACTTATACTAAGCCAATATTATGGATTCAAATAATCCTAATTACTCATACTCCCAAAATAGGTTAATATGTCACTAATTAAAATATGAATACAAATCATCTATTTCATATAAAAATAAACATTAGGTAAGAGAGAGTATATATATATGGTGGGGTATAGTAAAAGTAGGAGAGAAATAGAAAAAGCAAAGTAAGGCTAGCCAACCCATTTGTAAGAAAAAAAAAATGAGTTGGTGGGAGTTTAGTAGGATGTGAGATGTAAGAAGAAAGGAGGAGAGAATAACAAAAATCAAAGTAAACCAACCCTTCATCATTTCTAAACCCCATCCCTTATGAATTTGAGGTATGGTTTTAAATCTATCAATTTATTAAACAAACACTAGGTATGAGTTTTACTCATTCTAAACCCATACCTCATAGCAGAATCATATGAACCAAAGAACACCTTCACAGCAACAATTCAATGAACTGCCAACTTGTCATTGTAAAAATTTCTCGAATCCTTAATATCTTCTTAATCTTAATAGGTAAAAAGTTCGTAATTCTTATTTCCTCTAAAAATACAAGCTTCACATGCAATTGTTGCAACATTTTGAACCTTACATTATCATTACAGACAATTTTTTAACAAATAAGTATTGAGAACAGAAGAAAAAAAATAGATGTAAGAAAGTAGAGAGAGAGAGAGAACATGTTACCAAAATACGATACCGAATACTAAAAAGTAATAGGGGAAATATTTTCAAGGCCAAGTGAATATATAACACAGGCATAACGATTTCAATATGCCACTAGAACTAGAACAGATAGTAGTATAGGTTAAAAGGGTAGATCATTGAAGCAACTTTAACATAAACATTAGGTTTACTTTCCCAAAAAAGCAGTAAAAATTCTCTGCTTTCCACGACCAAATAAGGTGCTACGAAACCCTCAAATGGTAATTTAGATAAAAAAATCTTGTCTACAAAAACGGATCTTAACACAATAGGAAAAAAACGCCAAAACTTGTTTCCAAAGGCTACAACTATGATGATTTTGCAACACTTAAGCTGCCTGTGACTTCTTTGATTTGCTGGTAGCCAATTGCGTCTCAGGCTGCATCAAAAATCATTCAATTGTATTAGTAAAACTCAACACACTGACATTATACATCAACATAATAAACAACCAAAGTTGACAATATAAAGGTGTAAATAAAGATTGAATTACCTCCTTCCTAACTGATTCTTCCTTCTCAGACAAAGTCAACTCAATGTGGCAGGGATGGGACATGTAGGCTGTGAAAGAAAACATTGTTAGATAACAGAAGTAAATCATAAAAATACTACACATTGTTCATATAAACACCACATAATTATGACATACGGTTGATTCGCCCATGAGCACGGTAAGTACGACGCCTTTGTTTCTGGGCTTGGTTAACTTGGATATGAGAGATGTAGAGTGAATCCACATCCAAACCCTTCATCTGCAGAATGGAACAGGGGATTAGAATGACCAAACTGTTCCACGATGTACTACATAGAATATATTAGGTAAAGAAAAGACATGCCTCTGCGTTGCTTTCAGCATTCTTAAGCAAATCAAGGATGAATTTTGCTGACTTTGCTGGCCAGCGACCTTGGCCGTTTGAGTGCCTGTTCTTGGCTTGAGCAGTCCTACCGACACCACGACAGAAACGACGGAAAGGAATGGCCTGCTTGTGAGCCAAGACATCCTCCAGGTATCTCTTGGCCTTGCCCAAAGGCATCTTTCTAAGAGAAAACGCTGTCTCCCTAGTGTTCTGCAAGTAACAAACAGAACATACATCAGCTCCAAGATACTATGTACATTCCTAACCATGGAAAGGGATCTTAAAAAAACAGAAGGGCAAACACAAGTAGCATCATAAATTACATCATCTTCAAGAAACTCCAATTAACTAAGCCCAACAATATGATATCTAAAGTCATAAATGGATAGTCCAAGCCACGCTTGCGTAAACTAAACTACACCCTATGTTCTATAACAGAGGTCCATCCAATAACAATGCATTTCAATATCCCTGATGTTTATAGAAGCCCTATTCTACATGAAACAGAGCCTTGCTTTTTTTCCAACAGGTTTCAACCCAGCCAAACTACATATTATGGAGTCAGAGAGCCAAAAAAAGTCATGAAAACCAAGAATTCCCTGCAAACACATAACTTGCATTTTGCCTCCTAATGAGCATGTTTCATCATTTACTGAACCTTCAGCCACTAAATAAAACAGAGGTTCACCCAATAACGATGCATTTGATCTCCCTGAAGTTTACGGAAGCCCCATTCTAATATGAAACAGAGCTTTGCTTTTTTCATCAGGTTAAGTTCCCAACTAAATACCTCAAAATGAACAGAAAGTAAAAGTATAAACAGAACCACAAACCTAGAATTTCCTGAAATCTAAAAAAATAGCACTCTACCTCCAAATTAGAATGTATCATCATTTACTGAACCTTCAGCCACTAAACAAAACAGAGGTTCACCCAATAACGATGCATTTTGATATCCCTGAAGTTTACGGAAGCCCCATTCTAATATGAAACAGAGCTTTGCTTTTTTCATCAGGTTCCATCCCAACTAAATACCAAAATATGGAGTACAGAAAGCAAAAGCATAAACAAAACCTCAAAACTAGAATCCCTTTCAATCTAAAAATCTGCATTTTACATCATAAAAAGTATGTTCCATCATTTACTGAACCTTCAGCCACTAAACAAAACAGAGGTTCACCCAATAACGATGCATTTTGATATCCCTGAAGTTTACGGAAGCCCCATTCTAATATGAAACAGAGCTTTGCTTTTTTCATCAGGTTCCATCCCAACTAAATACCAAAATATGGAGTACAGAAAGCAAAAGCATAAACGAAACCTTAAATCTAGAATCCCTTTCAATCTAAAAATCTGCATTTTACATCATAAAAAGAATGTTCCATCATTTACTGAACCTTCAGCCACTAAACAAAACAGAGGTTCACCCAATAACAATGCATTTTGATTTCCCTCAAGTTTACGGAAGCCCCATCCTAAAATAAAAATGGAGCCTTGCTTTTTTCATCAGATTTCATCCCAGCAATATATATAAAGTACATACACCAAATGCATAAACAAAATCATAAACCTAACATTCCTTGTAATCTCAAAAACAGCATTCACCTCAAACTACATGTTCCGTCAATTACCAAACCTTTTACCAATAAAAATAGATATTCTCCAATAAGTTCAAGGAAAAATCTGTAAACCCACTAGTTCTTTTTCTATATAACTCAAACACACCTTGAATACTTTGAATTCTAAATAAAGTAATTCCTCTGGACATCAACAAATTGATTTGCTAGCTTCTAAACGACCTAAAATTGCCCTCGACAAACCCCATTCTCGTGCTACGATCACAATCTCCAACAAGCAAATCTCTAAATTGCCTTCGACAAATCCCATTCTCGCCATAGGATCACAAGTCAAACAAGCAATTCTCTAAAATCCAAAGACCAACTCCAAATCTCAGAATTACAATCTCAAATATAAGCAAATCAATTAGCTAGCTTAGGAAACAGCATATTTATAATCTTACTAAAAAAATTGATAAAATGTGACATCGTTTACTGAACCTCCCATCATAGAAAAACTCCAGTGGTTCACCCAATAACAATGCAAACTTAATTTCCCTGAAGTTTACGAGAGACCCATTCACAAAAGGTAATAGGACCCTGCTTTTTTCATCAGGTTTTAATTTCATACCACAAAAATTACCAAAAACAAAACCAAATATTTAAAAAAATAAAAAAAATATATATATAAAATCACAAAATAAAAAATACCTTAAAATGGACTCTGAGATCTGAACCCCTTGCCTTGCATGCTGTAGAAAGAAAATAAACAAAAAATCAGAAATGAAGCATATAATTTTTTTAAAACATACTATACAATAATATTCAACATGAAAAAATTTGAATGATGTTGAAAATTAACGTACATTTAGTGGGATTATCGGGTTCTTTGGAGTACTTCACCTGAAATGCAGAAAAAAAAAATACAAAAAAACAATTAGCAAAGAAATTTACAGAAGACATTAATGAAAGTGGAAGTAATATAAGGTGAATTTTAGAGAAAGTTGAGAAAAAATAGGAAGATAAAGTAACGAAGAGAAATGAAGAAATCACCATTTTTTAGGGTTTGGAGATTGATTTAGATGCTGCTTCTTTTTCTCTCTCTCTCAAAAGAAGAAGAATAGAGGCGGGGGAGAAGGTAGGGTTTTATACGGAGTGTGATTGAAATAATGAAACCCTAGGTTCTTTTTCGGTTTTTTTTTTGTTTTGATTTGTTTTGGGATTGGGCTTTTAAAATGAGGTTGAAATTGTGTCTTGTGTCTATTTGTTTTTCATTCTTTTTTGGGCCTGGGGGTGTTCAACATTGAAGGCTCTTTTCTTTTGTTCAATAAGGTCTTCTTTTCTTTTTGTTGAGTGAACATGTGCATTTTACTTACTTTTACGGCTAGGGCTGCAATTCGTGTCAGTGGGCATGTTTGTGTTTGATGCCGTATTGATTTCGGGTTGGCCCATTCAAATGTATCGAAAATTATATAAAGAGTGGAATAGTTGCATAATATGATAATTGTTACTAATCGGGTTGACTTCGTGTCATTCGTGTTCGTGTTTCTCTCAGTAACTTTTGGTCAGGTTCGTGTCGTGTTATTAGATCGTGACGTTGTGTTAGGGATTGTCAACCCTCCTTTTACCCAAAAAAATTTAAGTAAAGAAGACCAAAATTTTAATGTAAGACACCCTAAAAAGATAATAGTTACCCTTGAATAAAGGATAGTTTTATAATGGCTATACTTTTATTGTAGCAATAATAATTTGTCTGATTTAGGCCTTCATTTAATTAATTTTATAATTAAACTAAAACTAAAACCAACACTTATACACTAATAAATTCACAATTAACAGTTCACTTAGTTTTCGCAATCTTTTTGAATGTTGTAAAGGACTAAAGGTCAACGAAATCAATAAGAAACATGAGTCACCGAAAATGAAGGGTTGAGATTAAGTAATTGTAGTGGCTACAAATGCAATAAATATTGTAGCCTTTCAAAAAGCTTCCTGAAATAAAACATCAAACAAAAAGGAAAAAAGTCATCCTAATTTCACAGTAAGTTATTGTGAGTATATCTCTTGAGTCAAAAACCTTATTTAACAACCGATGAGATATAATACTAAGTAATATGTATATTCATATATATGAGAATCTATCTCAATACACAATACCAGTATACCACCATACAACTTCATCCATTCAGGTAGTTGACATACAAATATATAGATTGTGAACATGGAGAATGCTGAGAATGATACATTTTCATTTATTTAAAACTATCTTATACTTCTACGGTTTAAGGATTGTAGGAGAAACCAAAATGAATTAGTACATTTTTTTAAAAATGAACTAACTCCGTGATCATGAGTGTAAAGTCATGGAGAGAGAAACGATGAAAAGAAGGAATGGAGAACACAGCTCCGTGCCTTACCTCTAAATATCGAAGTACTTACTAGATGGTATGAGGATAAATCAAAAGTGCAAATTTAATGAGTTGTTTGGATAACCAAATATCAGCATTATTGGGAAATTCTTTCCCTTGTTGACAATCAAACACCTTTCTTTCTCTTTTATTTTTTTTGGTTGAAAAGGGCTGTTAATTAGATAAATAAAACTTTGTCAGTTCACAACCTAAATTAAACACCTTTAAAGAACTTCACATACACATATAGTGATAGAGTTCAGTAAGGAATTTAGTGATAATGAATTCAAATTTCTAAGAGTTACACCTCATGAGTGTTCCAAAACTAAGGCTAAATCGTCACCAAATGTAAAGTTCAAGTTCCATTATACTTGATCTCTTAGGTCAAATGACTTCTTTATATTGATGAGGGGTTCACAATATTGTTCACAGCAAATTATAAGTGTTCACTACAGAATGAAATTCCCATGAAGAGTTGTACCAAAACAAGGGAAAGCTGTACAAAGTAAATTTTGACGAAAAAATGCATGTCAACAGTTGCACAAAATGATATCTCAACTACAGAAGACATGAGGCACTTCAAGTTGTGAAAGACTACTGCTTCATTAATTTTTTTATTATCTTTTCTCCAATTGAACTGTAATGATATAAATTATAATGCTACAAGCCAACAACCCTCCCCCCTTTTCAAAAAAGAAAAACAATACCTCATAATGCTACAAATGACTGGTTGCAAAAAAAATGTGAGCCTCCATCTCTTCGATGCAGCACAGTGCACTAACTTAAGAGCTAAACTGAATAACTAGACATAAAACTTGTATAAGCCACTACATCCACCCAGTTTGGAAAACGACGTTTCATCTCCTTCGCTGGCTCAACCAAATGTTGGTCTAGGGCAGCAACTTCTACTCTTAGAGGTTCTGAACTATTTGCCTGCAATATACCATTCAAGTAATCAGAAAGAAAGACACCATACTTCCATAATGACATTGATGCACACATATCAGTTTCTTGACGGCCTGTTTGGTGATTGGTCACTGGTCAGCGGCTCAGCGCAATAAATAGTAGTCAAAATAATAAATTCATAGGTAATTTTGTGAACTAAGTATTATGTCAAATTCCATACTACCAAACATGGAAAGAGGAGGATTCAAAATCTAAAAGTTCTTAAATTCTTCTCATACCCCCCCCTCCCCTCGAGCAACTACCAATAGTGGTTTCCACAACTACAAAACTTCTTCTCTCCACTTTTGTACAAAGTTTGGGCCAACAGCCCAACACTCATCTACCTGACTAATTCTCTCTACTTTCTAACCCTCCTTAAAAATGCGTTTAAGAATTAGGTTGGTCCTATCGTACGGGCCAGTCCTAGTGTGTTTCTCCTTGCCAAAAAAAATAATGCGTTTAAGAAAAAATGGACAAGGATTTTAGGACAAAAAAGTGTAATTTCTAAATAATGCTCCCTCCATTTCACAAAGATTCACTCACTTTACTTTTTGGTACGTTTGACAACAATTTACTCACTTCACAATTTTAATTATGGCACATCTTAATAATCATATCTCCTTTACAATTATATTTCTCTCCTCACCCCTCACCCCATCATTTACATTCCTGTTCTCCAATTTTTGTCCCCCATCTCCTTGGTTTTGATGAAAAGCAAAGTGAGTAAATTAAAGTGAAACGAAGGGAGTAACAGGTAAATATACAGGACTTGGATTGAAATGGATCGAAGTTTTCATGTGCTAATTGAAGTCTTGGCACTGAATAGTCTCACTTCTAACCTATAAAGGCCCTATCTCTCCATTCAAACAGTTATACGAGAACTTGGTACGTAAAACAAGAAAAAGAACCTCTACTCACCAGTTCTTACTATTGAATGCCAGGAGTCAAAATGGAAATATGAAACTAACATATATACAAGATCTAGAACTTTACCTCCAACCAGAAGGCCCACTTCTCATTGCTGGCACCACTAAGTCTGCATATATATGAAGGAGGTCCGCCTTCAATTGCTTCTGGAGCTGTAGACCAATTACAGATGGAAGTTAATGAAAAGATGTTAAAATGTAACAAATATTACAAGAGGTAAAAGCCATCAACCAGTTACCTGGTAATGTCTGGTCAGCAAATGACCAACCAGATAATGGACCAGAAACATTGAGGACAGTCACCCAAACCTCTTTTAGAGATCTAGAAAAGAAAAAGTGTGTTATCTTGAGTCAGCATCGGGATAAGGAACATACACCAGGCAATTCATATCTACATTACAACTCGTTGTATGTTCGGTTTCCAATAGCTCTAAGCCTGCCCTACAACTCCTCAGCTCTTCAAAAATCGCATTAAATCAAAGAACAGTCACGTCTCATCTATTGTACTACCGAAATGTACTTCTGCCATACATCAGCCATCTTGGCGAAAAAGCTCATACCTAGTTGAGCTTTGGCATACATCAATATATGATGCTACAAGATGCATTGCTGTCAAAAACTGACATCAGAGCCAATTACATCTAAACCCAAAGTGGTGGTTGCAGGTTGCTGTTAACCTTAGTAAGCATTATATTACTACACTTTGCAAACAGAGCTAATATTCTTCTCACTTTGTCAACATTATTAGAAGTGGATATAAAGCAATTGAAATTCAACACGCTCAAGTGCAATGTGCAATTGAACCCTCTCTAACACAGACCAACACTACAGGATGATTCTTTTTGGAATTTGTATGTAATAAACTAACAATGATATCTGATACTCCCCCCGTCCCTGGATTAGTTTACACAATTTGAATTTTCTACTCCAACTTCACAAACTTTGATCAATAAATTTTCCAATATAAAAAAAAGGTTAGCTGGGACCTTGTTAGATTTGTTTCATGCGTATTTCACAATTTTTATTCAGGCATAAATAATAATTATATAAATGGTCAAAAGGTGTAGGCTAATCTGGATACTATCCTCAGCAGCTTTGCACTCACCCTATATTGAGTTCCAGATAAACCTTGCGAATGCCAGCATCAGAGAACTCTTCTCGCTCAACAATTGACATATAGGGAAATGAATTGTACTGCTTCAAGATTTCTTCATGTCGGACAGGCAACTTCAAGCTTCTTGAAAATAAAAAAGACACGGGGAAAAGCGCCTGCAAATAAATAGCATGATTCATGACATCCAGATAACACATGACAAAGATAGAAACACAAGGACAGCAGGCAACTCATACATAATGATCAAAGTTCAAAAGTCAAAATAAGTCAATAGAGAAGTGAAAGTTTCTCTGAGTTGCTGCCTTCTCAAATTTATGAAGATCCCAAAAAGGTTGCATATTTTTACCACATCAGCAAGGAAGGAAACTGCTTATTACACAAAAAACAATATTCGTGTACAGACATATATGCAATCGTGTATTGCATCAAGCCGGCAACAGATTATACATTAAAATCGCTGCAGAAGGAAAGATGTGTAAAATGCTCCAAATTAAAGCTGCTGTCAACAGGCTCCATAGAGAATCATTTGTAATGAAAAAGTAAACACATGCAAATAGTTCCTAGAATACTCCCATCAATACCTATATGCCAATCAATTAAAAAGACAAAATGGAAATGCGGACTAAAGATTAAAGAGGCAACATTCACAAAGTAGCAAAATTGTGGATTCATCATTACAAGTTTGCAATCTAGGATGCAGGGGCCTATTTTATGTGCAGTGAATTCCAAGAGTTTAATATGTCTAGGGATATGAAGATAACACTGGCGCAAAAATCTTGAATCTCAAATGACTAAAAGTTGCCAAAAGCAATACTTACAAGCCATCTATCTCTCGTGTTCTCGGAAGAATATCCTGAACCAATTTGCAGATGTTCTGATGCATCATGAGCATGCTTGAAAAGAAAAGATAGAGAATTTGAATCTACTACACTAAACTCATAGCTTGAGTCCACAATCTGGAATGAATCTGTTGGGAAAACAAACTTCAGAACTGGAGCTAACTATAGCAAACCATCATTCTGAGATTCAATAGCTTTCTGAGTATGTTTTTTCTCTTTTTCAAAAAAGACAATTTATACTTCATAATAAGGATAGAAGACATGAATACAACATATATTCATGTACAATTCCAATCTGCTTATATACCTGTAGTTAAGATGGCATGCTGCATTACAACCCTTTTAGGGGCATCCCGACTGTAAGGAAAGAACCCTGACGAAATTGCCAGGGCAAGCACACTAAGCTGCAGCAAAGCTTGCATTATAGACGATCTTGCTAACCAGTCACCAATAACGGGCAGCAAAGGGCTCACACACCAACCAGTTACAACACCAACCATTGCTGCCACTATGATATCTTGTATATAATATCCTGCAACCAAAGTACAACACACATATCTTGGGGTGAAGAAGACAATAGCCTGAGTTGACAGAGTTCATACAACTTATTGATTGTGAGGATCATAAAGTCCACAGTAAGTGCATAGATGTTACACTCGAGAACAAAGTAATACAGCAAGGGCCCAGCAGGCCAGTGCACAAATAAACCTCCTTCCCCCTCCCATTCTCACGGCACTGGAAACTTAAAAGATTTTTACTTACCCTAATGCACAAATTTTATTCGCAGTGACTTGTGGAAATTTCAAAAAACAGTCTTGCGAGGTTTGACTGCAGATATAAGCTTTAATTGAAAAACTTACTCCCTCCAGCCCTAGCTATATAATAGAACACCCTCGATATGCGGTCAGTTCTAAGGCATTAACTAAATTGCCATAACTATCCTTCATTATTCAGATTTTTTCAACTCTACCAAGCGAATGGCCTTGCTTTTAGGAGTTCTTATAAGGAAATCATTGGGGGTATATGAGAAAGTTTAAAAGTACATTCATTACGTATAGAAAGTGGTTAATTGTTTAAAAACAGAGGTAATCTTCATTAATAAACGATTACTAACCTAATTACGTCTCCTCCCCATCCCAACATGCACATCCTAACCTTTCTGTTAAAAAATTTTAATATGTCACAGCAATGTCATTACCCCTTCTTTCTTTTTGCATCTCCAGAGTGACCAAAAGGAGAAGCAACAATATAAATTAAAGTTGCAAAGTCCTCTGCATGTCCAGTAGAAAAGTCATTGTAGTATAGTACAGGTCAATGGGATCAATGCTACAAGATAGACATTTTCTATTCCATCCATCCTTGGGCCCTTGGCTAATTAGTCTCCCCCACCTCCAACCCCCCTCCCCAAACCCTGTCCCATGTTAACAGTTCTCAGTTCTCGTCTAGTCCAATCTCCCTTTGAAAAGCCAGCAATTGATAAGAGATGAAAATGTTAACGAAGTAATTTTTAATGAAGCTGCTCTCCATCCTATCAGCGGTCTCTCAAAAGTCAAAACCTTCATCGTGACAATCTAGATGCCTTTCTTGGTCACTTATTAGACATATCATGTTCTCATACTGTTTTTTTCAAAAAGCTCGATAATGTCAGCTCCAACTGACTTTACTCTCAGCTTCAAAGACTTTTCTCTTCCCATAATCCCCAACCCTTCCCACAGATATGTCACCAAGAAACTCATCCAGCCAAGGGTCAGAAATGATGATGATTCTTCAGAGCAGTAACAACGCCTAAAGTCTTGTTGTAACCCCTGCCCACATTAGTAGTCACATCTTATCCCTTCATCTGGAATCAAGATCCTGTAATCAGCTATTTGACTTTCAATGCTCATTCCGAGCCAGATCCAACAGGTTGAGGCACTAGGTGGCCAAAGAAATTGTTGGAAGATGAAGAAAGGTAGATAAAATTTTGAGTAGATATTGAAGTAAGAGAGTGAAAGAGAAATATTTCAGTGAAGACAGGTGTGACTCCAGGCAATTACAATTCATAAGGACATAGTGAGCTTCACAAAAAGAATTGCCTTTGAGATGACATCAGAAATGTAAGTGACCAGATTCAACTGTAATCACCAGTCAGCAGAGAACAGAGCCATAGATGTGGCAAGAAGAGGGAGTGACTAAGTAGCAGACTCTAATTCCTGAGATCCAGAGCCTACCACAGCTTCTTCTCCTTTTTTTTCTTTTTCTTTTTTCTATTTTTTGGGGGAAAGGGGTGTCTTTCACAAGCGGCCCGCAATACATTAGAAACAATAGGTGGTCAGGGCTTGCTTGCTTGGCGAAATGGTTTCCAATAAAATCAGATACACGATCATTACTGGACCTTACCTTCAAAAAAACAAAAGCAGGTGTTAAGAGCCTATTCCCTATCCAAAGCGAACCACCTTACCTTCCAAAAAAAACTTAGGGTATCTTCAGATTGCAGCCACCCACCACAAGTCTAGTTAGGACTTAGATCCTACTCTGAAGTCCATTGAACCAAAATTTTCAATACTAAGGTTGGCAAATTCTACGAGTTAAATATTATATCTCTCAGAAAGTTCAATCAGATACTAATATGATATACAAGGACCGATCCCTAAACCAACTAGATATCAATTCATACTTACCAGAGGGTGGTGGAATAGAACCCATCATACCCATCTTCTCGATCAAAAATTGCGTAACGAATCCACCAAAATGGACCGAATATGTTAAACATGGCAGCAAAGGAAACGTATAGACCACCACCGACCTAAAAGAATTCTTAAAATATCAGGGCAATTATCATGCATTTATGCTGAAGTTAAAGCTTCAAAGCATGCAAAGGCAATATCTACCTCAATGAATGTTCACGATAAGAGAACGATTGAGTACATATCCAAGCTAACAACATAGACATTGATGTGAAAAAGGTCAAGCAGCCTCCACTAAGACCAGCGAGAAGATAAACCTGCAAAAAAAGTTGAGTAACCAACTACATAAGTTTAAACTAAAACATTTACCTTAGATGTTTTATTTCTCTAGAAAACCCAAGGAATAGCAATCATGATTATTGGAGCATACCATTGTCAACAAAGCATAAAATCCAAACGCTCCATAAAAACCTGCGTCATCAGTTCGTGCCTGCAATAATTAATGCTGAATTCAAGAGAATAAAACACAAGTACTCATAATGGAACAATATACACTTTCAGCCAATTTCCATATACATGCAAAAGCAAAATGCAGCAAATGGCTTTACAATCTTGTCTACCAGAAAACTCCCAGTGAGAATAGCTAAACATCAAAAGATTCAGCAGTTAATTAGGAAGGCCAAAGTGGATCAAAAAGGAGAAAACAGAGAAAAAGAAACGAACCAACAATTTCTTAAGGTATCCCCACATATTGCATCAAAACAGAACAAAAAAAAAAAGTAATAACAAATTGAGGTTAGTTATTCAAGAATCAAGTGCAGTAGCAAGATTAGTTATTCAACCTAAATTAGCAATGATAATGTAAACTAAAATAATTGATCTTGCCATTACATGTGTAGGACATTTAGTTGTTAGTTGTTAATATATACTCACTCCTTGGTTCTCTCTCTCTCCCTCCCTCCTTCCCCCCTCTCTCTCTCTCTCCCCCTCTCTCCCTCTCCCTCCCTCCCTTCTCTCCCTCTCTCTCTGTCCTTCCCTCTCCCTCCTCTCTCCCCCTCCCTCCCCCTCCCCTCTCCCTCCCTCCCCCCACCCCCCTCCTCTCTCACTCTCTACACATATAGATACATATACACACTACCTATGTTCTATTTCTATTTACACAATGGACTTAGGAAACAAAAATTTAGCTTGATGAAAAAAGATGCACATTTTGTCAAAACAATGCACTTTATTTATATAAAATTAAATAAAACAGATATGCACGTACAATTTAAAATATATGCAAAGAATAATCTATACATACATACACTCCCTCCATTCCATATTTTCCTTTCAACAGTATACACATGTTTTGGACACCTTAATCATTTTGTTCGGACATAAAGATGACTAGTAATATACTATGGTCTTTCAACATAATAAGTAATATTGCATTGGTATTTTAAGTAACACATAAAAGGAAATAATTGAAGTTGGTTAAGTGGACAGATAATTTACAATGGGAGGAGTGTAATAGCCCAGCGATAGGAAAGACAATTTAATCCAAGTCTGACCTAAAATCAACTCGATTCAAAGGAGAAAATCGGATCCAAAACTGATATAAAAGAGACCCTGCTCCAAATAAAAGTAAATTAACCGCAAATCATTTCCAGGATGCACTCGCCATTCAACATACTCCAATGACTACCTACCATATTATATGTAAGAGATAAAACCTACTCTAGCCTCATACTCACAACCTTGTTACTTAGACTCCTCATTTCACCTCAACCACGTACCCATATCGGATTGTTGCAATCTATTCTCGACAGATACACTTCATTTCAAAATCTTGACCAAACAAATGGATATTTCTCAAGTAAATACTTGTCCATTACTTGAACATACCTAGGTACGGAGGTACCCATGTCTAACATGAGTACATGAGTCATGAGTGCGACACAGCTCACAAGTCAACACTCACCTTTTCGTTTCTCTTTTTCCTCCTCTCTGCCTCTTCCCCTCTCTATCATCTAATCACAAGTCAAAAAAATAACACAAGTTTTCACTGAGATGAAGACCAACACAAATAACTAAAATCTCGAAAACCAAAGCTCTTTGTAACTTGTGACAGTCAATTGTAGCATCTGATGCAAGCAACCACAATACTCTTCTCTCCTCTATACATCCTCCTCCAACATAACTAGCTCTTCTAATCCAAGTCCCTTTTTCCTTCTATCTTTCCCTCCTTTCACGTATTCATAAATATTAATATTGGAAGATTTTGTAAATTGTAATTATGGATCAACTTTTTTAAAAAAATATATTTTATTAGATTCTATTAGCAATTTCTCAGGTTTTTACTTCAATTTTTCCTTTACTAGAACTCTGAATCTTAAGGTTTCAATTTTATGGAGCAAAACATCTTAATTCTTAGGTTCTGTTGTATAAATCTGTTTCCTCAACTTGAATTAGACGAGAAGGTACTAAATTTAGAGGGTTTAACTTGAGACAGACTAGAGATCCAAAAAGTTAGCCCAGTCGAAAATAGATCATGCAAACTCTGACCCGATTCGACTCACTACCATTCAAGCAGAGCAGTAAACTAACACTAAACAGAAAATGACACGCTTAAAAACACTAGCACAGACCTGTGTACCATCACTCCCAGCCCCCTCCCCCAAAGTAAGGAAAGGAAAGAAACAAAGAAACTGAAAAATGATAAAAGCACCTCTCTCGACATTTTCTGAACTGACATGTCTTGATAAAGATGAAAGCATCTACGCGCATATCTTGGGATAAGCAGACCAGCAATAGAGCATGGGATGAACATCATGAAAGCCAAATAAGGATTAGCAAACCTGCAAAGTATATAGTTAAAACCAAACTACGAAGGGAAAAGAGAATCCGAGAAAGAGAAACTTGGGGACAGGCAAGCCAAGATTAAGAATTAGACTTATCGAATTTTAATCCTATGCAGAATACTAGCAACGAAGATCCTCTATCCCAAATGTCCCAACATGTCTTTTTTTGCAAAATCACCTCCATCCACCAATAATTTATAAATTGTATAGTTACTAATAATACAAATTGCTCGAATTCAGTTATTGATTTTTCCAGGAACCGATGGTGTATCAAAATCAAAAGGGAGTGGGACACAAGAAGAAACTATAATATGGACACATGATCTCAACCTAGATACTAGACTGACAACCTTTATACACTTTCCATTTTCCAATTCAGCGTCAGAAATCTGCAGGGCTTAGCCGGCTTACACAAGAGAAAAATAATAAATCTGACACTAGAACAGAGAGCAACTACTGCCACTTGTTAGACGCACATCCAACATTCCTAAAGCCCTCCCCACAAATGAACGTAAAAGGAAGAACAGATAACAATAATTTATCACCAGGCAAAACGCTTCCTCCTTGAAAAAACACAGTAACACCAATTATTATTCCCTACCATGGTCAGCACCAATCTAACATTATTTACTTCATCTGAATCATCAATTAGTGCCAAAGTTTTCCAAATTCATATTATGACAAAAATGTAATAGAGTAGTGCAATTGATTTTCACGTAGAAAGGCAAATAAAACTTGAGTACCATCAAGTGCAAGTCCCAAGAAACACTTTTTGCTGATTAGTGACAATGGTGGCTATGGTGCCCACATACAATCAGTGGGAAATCCACAAACTTTAATTTTGGGGGTCAACACAACAAGTAAACATCTCCTTTCTTATATAATACTCCCTCTATTTTTAAATACATGCTCCATTTTGACTGACACTATTCACATACTCTACTTTGACCATATTTTTCTACATGTGCATAAAACCAAATGTTAGCAAACAAGATGCTGTTGAATTTGTCTCGACGTATATTTTAAAAATATCAATTTTTTATAATTTTTTATTAATGGATAATTAGTGATTTTTATGGTCAAAATTGTGCATTGGCAAGTGTTCGAGTCAAAATGAAGTATCTATTTGAAAAAGGAGGGAGTAATTCAAACTTGCAATTTCACAAACAGTTGATTGTTCGTAATGATAATATAATTTAGAAATGAACTCCTACCAGTTCATTGCATGACCAGAAAAAAGCAGTCTTAAAGCTGCAAACACCATTGGAACAATGATTGCCATTACGATCGCAATGAAGTGTTGCAACATCCCTGTAATACATAGGCATCAATAATCAGAATCATAACTCATAATCTCTAAGACTCCTTGCCGTTTTTTAAGAATGACGGAGACTATATTTATTTAATTTTGAACCGAGAGAATCATAAAAAAAGTCACCCTATCTAAGACAGTATTGAATCAAAACCCTGGTTCAAACAGCCAGTAGAATCACCTTTCAAAAAGTCAAAATAGGTTTTACAGCAAGAACGTAGTCCCAAATTTCCCAAACATAAGATGATTGGAGCAACGAGAAAGATAATTATTGGAAGAATATGGAGAACTGCAGCCATGCTTTTTGGGTAATAGACCTGAAACATAATTTGTGACAAAGCATTCTCATGCCAGTGGTATGTAATATATATAGGTCTCAAAGAAAAGAATATTAAATCAAGTTTCTCTAATGTATACCATGAACCATGTCATATAGTCAAAGAAAATTGCCCGTTCATCATCAATTCCTTGAGCAGAAGATTCAAGATATTGGCGTTCACTTGCATTCCTTAACATTGAAGAACTAGCAAAGGCCTTGACCACGCTAAACAAATTGTCCCCACGAGCTTGGATGCTTCCAGGTCTGGTGCATAAAGTTACAGGATAAGTAGCAGCATCCAAGCTAATCTAGTTTCAGCATTGCAGTAAAAGGGAATATGTACCAAGATATCAAATTCTAATGCATACAATAGTCTTTCGAGTGTATCATAGGAAGTGTGATAGAAGTAACCACCAAGAAGAAAGATTACGTCAAGTCCAGGAATCTTCCCGTAGTCTTGGGCAAATATTCTGTAATCTGTGTCACCAGGAACAATTCCAAAAATATCCTGCAATATAAACATGGTTCAAGACCCATTTCATTTAATGCGGATACAGGTACCATTTAAACACCAAAGGAGCAAAAGCATCTCTAGTAAAATTAGCTTTTTGCGGTGCATGAATTATATTGATCGTGTAGCTTAATTGAACCGAGGCAGCATATCGAGCAGACATAAAAGATGCAATTTCTTTGTTGAAAAGATGAACAGCTTAGTGAGTGTTGACATAAAGATACAAAAAAAAAAAAAGGAGCAGCAGCAAATTACTACAACATGCATAAAGGATTTTGAATATTTGATTAAGTTGCATAAACAAACAGCTGATGAGCCACAACACAGCAGCAGAAAGCAAAGCTAAGTCTTTGTCTACCTGAGCACTACTCTGAGCCATGGGATATACAGCTGACTGGGCATACACACGAGAAGCCCAAGAACCAGGTCCAGATTGGCAAACAACATCTGTTCATGGAGAAGAATTATATGATCATCTTGTTTGAGGGAAAGGAGAAAATATAAAGAAAAAAAGACAACAGTGTCAGTAACACAACATAATACGAGCAGATAATACACCAACAGTTCCAATTTCAGTGATTGATACGGAGCAGAAGAATCTGGGAAGACCGAGAACAACATATCAATAGAATCTCATCAGACAGATTATAATGGAGTGAAGCAGGTGCCATACCCACAAGGCCAAAACAAATCTTCAAACCAGCACCATAGCCACATGCATCACAAGTAAGATCTCCATACCCGTCCGATGCCTGTGGCCTGCAGGATGACCATATAAGCTCACTACCCACGGGTTACTTATGCCTACCTTGACGAATAATATCAATGTACTTAGACACAAACATATATGTACCTTAGACTTAGCTAATTGTGTTCCTTCGCCAGAAAAGGGGGCCTTTTATAGTCCCATGCCAGAAAATGGCTACTTCAGTAACTTGAGACTCAACTATACAGATATTGGTTTGTGGTTATTAGGGGGAAGGAGAGGGCATAGAAAAGCAGGCTCAAAACAAAGTGGGCTCATCATAAAAATAAAAATAAAAATTAAAAAAAAAAACTCCCTCCATGGTTCCATCCCCAAATGGAACAAAAAAGAAAAAGAGAGAAAAAGTCAAAAAGTGGGTGTGGGTCCCAGCTTTATAGAAAAAATAGTGAGGAAACCGTACTAAAAGTAGAATGTATACTTCAATATGGCCATAAGGGACATCGATTTACAATATATTGTATACTTCCTCCATTTCTTTTTAAATGCAACAAACTCACTTTCACGCACAACGAGGCATTACTTTGACCATAAATATCTATAATTGCATATAGGTAAAAATTATAAAAATTACATATTATGAAAGTGGGTCACAAGACGAATCTAACAAGATCCCACTTGACTATGTTTTTCATTATGTACAAATCACAAATCTTAATCAAAGTGATAAGTGTGAATAGTGGAAAAGTCAAATTGTTGCATTTAAAAAGAAACGGAAGAAGTAGTTTTAAACAGGACGGAAAGAGTATATCCTAACACATACAGGTGTGGTTATCTTTTTCTACTTTTTTTTAATCATGCCCTACCAACTATCCATTTTAATCTTTATCTAACCCAGACCTGTTCTAAATGGGAAGGGTATGGAGAAAGCAGCAAAATAAAACCATTGAGAATTAAGCCATTACAGTTTCTGAGTTCTAATCAATATGTAAGCCAACAAATCTGGCTCTTTGTTCTAACTTGGTAATGACCCAATGGTAACACAAGATTATTTTTGGTTGGGTTAAAGTACTATCATGGCTTAAAAGATACTTCCTCCATCCCAACTTCAAGTTTACATACTTTTTAAGTTTTTATTAGGTTGTCCCAAAATTGAAGCTCGCAAACCCTTTAAGTAACTTTATGTAAATGGTAACCCCTAAACTCTCACAGTCACCTTTTTTAGCTCAAATTGATGGAAAACAATTTGCTTCATCATGAACTGATGAGGGTTTTTTGTTGGTTTTTTTTTTTTTTTTGGGGGGTGGGGTGGAGGAGAACGAGGTCTTGAGTCTTGACTCTTACAGTCTACCTGATAACCAGATTTCTACCAAGGAGAGCATAAAGAAACATAGCAAGTAAATACTTGACCATATTCTCCATTCCCATCAATGGTGATAGGTGATATATAAGATAATAATAAGTGCGAGTTAACCTCAGACACATCATCAATTCAACAGGGTTGCTGTCATACCAGGACCACCACTTCCTGACGCTTCTATGTTAATGAAAGCTCCAATGGTATCACGCCATCTATGAGTGGTAATGAAGCCATGTGAACCCTGACAAATTTTAGACATATCAAACAAGAAGAACCTTTAACATTCAGTGGTAGCAGTCAAAAACCAAAAACAACAAGAAAAAAAGAACTTTCTGCACAAGCAAGACATAGTGCTCTCCCTTTAACCTCGAAAATAGATGAAGTGTGAAACAAAGTGATAACTTCAGCTTCATCAATAACAGCATTTCTTCATGTTCATGCAAAGGTTTTGTAAACAAATGTAAGGACTTGCATCTATATAATTAGGTACACCAAACAAAGAGAGCACGACAAACAAGAAAAACTTCAAACACAATTATGACCCATTCAAGATGCACAACAAAAACTTGTAGAAGAGGTAATGTTAATCCACCATAAAATAACAGGGAACAGCCATTTTGAAGTTCACATAATACTTACCAACATGAAAAGTTCTTCAGCCCCATTGAAAAGGAATATGATTGGCCGAGGGGGAATCCAATCAGAATCAACTACAAGTCTTGCTAGTTCCAGCATTGATGCTGCAGATGGAAACAACTAAAACTATGTTCACCAGCTCAATCAGTAAATGTTAATCCAATTAGAAAGTATGAAGGTAAATTTGTTAGTGATAGGCATACCAACACAAGAACCACAGTCACTAGCTCCAGGGGAGTTGAGAGCACTGTCGAAATGACCATTTACCAAAACTGAAGCATCAGTTTCTGTTGAATTTACTGATGATATTCTGTAACCAAAAAGAGGGAATGTTACAAACTCGCACCACATGACCTGAACAACTTTAACGCAAGTGACGCTCACCAACTGTACCTCATGAGAATATTGGTATGTGCTCTATATGCCAAAGATATGCTATGACCTAAAAACATCATGTTGAAAGACCCATTAACCATACTTTCCTCAACCTCAATCCTGCAAAATAATATACTTTCATGAGGATCCTGGTCCGTAAACATCAGCAATCAACGACAAAAAGGTTGAAAAATATGTTTCCTGTGTTTAAACATTAGACATGACAGATTTGAACTAAAGATACCAATGGAAAACCCAAGGCTTCATAGAACCTATTGTGAGAAGAGGAGGAAAGAAATAGTGTCAATTGGCAAGGCTACATACAGCTTGACCTCCCTTTTCCCTGAACTCAGCCGATGGCAAGACTAGCACTGTAGTCTGGTTGGTGGTCATGGTTAGTTACGGAAAGAAAAGTTACTAACTAATCTTCAGGAACTTCCAGCAAGCGGTCTATTACTCAATAAATTGTCAATTGTAAAGTCAAGGTTGTGTCGAGAAACTGCACTAGCTTATAAGACTATTATTTCCTCGAGTGATCATCTTCAAAACACATGAAAAAGAAAAGAATTAACTGCTTAAAGCACTAACCCCCCCCTTCCCCACACACACACACACACACATGAAAAAGGGAAAAAGCCCAAACTCACCAACCAAAATTAATAACCCTCTTTAATTGGAGGTGAAGGGAAAGACACCAAGATGTAACCCTTACCCCTCTTTAGTCCTACACATCAAAGCAACATTTTTCTTCATCCTCCAGGTTGGTATAAAGCGGGAAGGGCAATATGATCCTATTGTTGTACTTAACTTTTCAGCAACTCTCTCCTCAGGACAAAATACGTAAATCATTACTGCAACATTAAATATCACTTTGTAACAAACTCTCCACTTCCTTTTTCAACTTATAGTCAATTATTTAAATAGTATCTTACCCTTTTCTCTAGTATCCCATCAAACTTTTTTCTCTCCGTCCCAACATTATCTCTTGTTTATTCCTCTCTTTTTATCCACTATTAATTATTAATACTTACTTTCAACAATTACTCTTACTCTTCATGTACAATTCAAGTATGAAGGTCATTAAAGAGCGAAAGCGGCATCAATACATAAAAGACAGTCAATAACAATGCAAATTTAACTAAAGTTAACCGAATTCTTAATACTTCAACTAAATCCACATATTTTTTCCCAATTGGAGGCCGTAATTATATCACTTTAATACTTCACAGCTTCTAATTAGGATAGGGCAGCAACATTTTCCCCATCTCAAACTTAAAATCTTATTCATCATATGTAGGCCATAGTCAAACAATCAGGAAACAATAATTTAACATCCACAAAGAAAAAGTAATGAATTCCTCCACTTATTTCAAAACTCAATTCATCATTAAACACTATCAACAAAGGTGCAATAAAATCAAAACCCTACCTAAAATTCGAATTCGACCGATTTTTCAACAACTCTAACTGCTCTATAATATAATCAGCAGCTTGCTTCAATCCTGGACGTCCTTCCTACCAATCACAATATCACCAATAAAATTCAACATTAAATCCACAAAAAAAAAAAAAAATTGTTGTGAATAAAAACCTCACCTGGCGACCATCGATGTCTTCGGACAAAACTCGAAGATGTTGAAGAGCTCTACCTTCGGAGAACTTATGAAGAGGAGCGTCAATGGCGAGTGGTTTAATGAACTTCATGTGAAGAACAGAGTATACTAATAAAGACATTAAACCATACATTATTGTTAATGAGATGAGTAATTTGAATGCGGAAATATCTCGAATATTCAGTCTGGAAAAAATCGCCATTGATGAAGAATTGCAGGAGAAATTGGGGAATAATTTATGAAGAATTAAGGTTAATGAGCGAAAATTAGGGTAGGTGAAGTGAAAGTGAACCCTAGGAGAGAGAAAATGGGGAAGAGAGAGGAGAATTTTTAAAAAAAATGGAGGTTTCTACCTGCTTGATGATGGTGGATGACCAGTGAGATGAGGAGTGACGTTAGTTTTTGGTTTTTTTTTCCTTCCATTGTTTCGTGTTCTTCTTAAATACTGGATTTTCCACGAGGAACTGACAAATTATCACTCGCAACTCACAAGTCACGAACAACTCATAGAAGTACTATTAAAGTCACAAGTCAAATAGAAGCATGTGATTGTGATATCTTCATCTGACATGTGACCGATTTCATTCACTATACAGTATACAGTATACATATAGCTTGGTAATGCGTTCTCATTTTCTCGTAAGGATCTTGGTAGAATCGTCTCGTTGTATAATTTTTAAGGGAAATTCTCAGTGGTAGCCTTCAATTTTGGCTTTTTATCATTGGTAGTCAAAAAAGTTTGATTATCATAATTAGCCTTGAGGTTTTTGGCTATACTTGAAAATGTCGTATTAACAACCATTTTCTACCATAAACAATTGTTAATAAGATTGTTTTCATCGTAATTAAGGTCTCTAGTGTCTAAAATAACATATATTGTCCTTGACAAACTTTCTTTTGTTCATATCTTTTGTAAAATCGAATGAAATAAGTTTTTAATAAGACACGAAGGCAAAATAGATTTTATAAAGGAAACTCTTATGGAACTATACTTAGTTCAAAAACAACCCTTTCCAACAATTTTTTTATCGAAAAATCGTTGTTAATGCAACATTTTCAAGTATAGCCAAAACCCCAAGGTTATTTCTGATAATCAAACTTTTTTTTTGACTACCAATGATAAAAAACTAAAGTTGAAGGCTACCACTGAGAATTTCCCAATTTTTAAATATCTAAATTATTATTGAGTTTAACGATGTTTTGGGTAATTTAATAGGATAAAAAATGATGTATAGTTTTGGGTTGACAGTTGTTAGGCACAGTCGTTGTTTAATGGTATGATCATGATATCATAAAGTAAGAGGTTGTTGTTAGGGATGTAAGATGTCAAGTGTTTATCGGGCTTTTATTGGTACTTGTGGATTCAGGGATACCAATTGTGGCTCAAATTGCTGCGGGAAATGCTATTCGTATAGCGGTGGAGCAAGGTATGCACGAGTAGAAGTCATGATAAAAGGTCAACTGGTCCCCGAAGTTATGCATACTTTTTATGCAAAAAAATTTATCATTTCATGTTACTGTATTAGCATATAAATGTCATGTTGGAAAAAAAGCGGCGTCATATCAGCGTATTAGGTGGAGTGACACGTGGCGGTGTGCAATGCTTGCCCACTTGTTTTAATAATACATAAACGCCATTGAAATAAGGATATTATATCTAAACTTTTGTGATCTAATATGACTTTATCTGATTGTGAAGAACATAGTTTGAATTTACACCCATGTGTATATATAAAATAGTGCATACTTCTATTACATTCATAATTTGGTTATGTTCTAAGAAATAAAATATAGTAATACTACCTAAATCATCCTTATTTTTCTAGAAAATCTCCTCAAATATCCATATTTTTACCCAAAATTGCATAAAGTACTCTTGTGATGTGCTACTATCTACCTATCTTAATGATAATGTGGGACAACCTCAACATTTTGGCTATCTTTCATAATGCATTGGATACTTGTTTAATTTTCTATAGATTTTTCAATCAACATTCTCATGAGATGACAAATCAGGATGACTTCCTAGTATACCTCGACAGTGCCAAAGAGTACCTAATTAATCTTCATAATGTCGTGATATATTGAGATGTTTTGTGCCTTCTAAAATATTTTCTATGCACATCGAGCTATTAAATCATAATTATTTAAGAATGGCTTGATATGGAATTTTCCAACAATGCATTTATAGAGAACATTTTCCTAAAAGTGAAATGGGTCGATGTGGTGCAAAATCTATCAACTCCTTCCTACATGTCATCCCTACATATACTCAACGTATGTTTAAGTATATATGATTGATGAGTTTTAAAATGGAATGCAATGAACGTGATATCATAAATGATGAAAATATTATTGGGTATAGAACCTCATACCTATAGGTTTCTTACTCCGCTTAAAGCCCTTCTATCTCACACCCACCAGGCCACCACCCCCTATGGATTGAGATATATATACTCTTCTTATTAATAGATGCTAAATCATCCTTTTAAAAAAACTAAATCCATATTATGAGTGAACCAGACAACTAAAAATGTAATGAATTATCAATTCATACCCATGAGATTCTTATTAACAACAACAACAACTAAGCCTTATTCCCAAAGTGATTTGGGGTCGGCTAACATGAATCGTCAACTGAAACCGTTACCAGTGGAGATGCCATCGCCAAGAGAGATAAAAGTTTTTTTTTTTTTTTTTTTTAAAAAAAAAAAAACTTTTAAAGAATTTTTTTTTTTTTTTTTTTTTTTTAAAGCAAGGTTTACACCAACAAGTTTTAAAAGAGGTTTTCAACAAAAGGTTTTAATACCAACACAATTGAGAAAAACAAAAAAATGCAGTAGTCACACCCCTTCCTCCACATGGATACTACCCCTCCACCCACTTCTATCCAACGTCATGCTCTCCTCAATCCCAAGTAACCTCATATCACTTTCAATTACCTTCATCCAAGTCATCTTAGGTCTTCCCCTACCCCTTACAATTTGGTTACTCCTCCACTCTTCAATTCTTCTCAGGTGCATCACTCCGATCTCCTTTTCACATGACCAAACCATCTTAACCGATTCTCCCTCATCTTTTCTTCAATGGATGCAACTCCAACTTTTTCCCGGATCACTTCATTTCTTAATCGGTCTTTCCTTGTGTGGCCACACATCCACCGCAACATACGCATCTCTGCCACGTTCATCTTATGAACGTGGCATTGTTTCACCGCCCAACATTCGGTGCCATATAACAAAGCAGCCTAATTGCGCGTACGGTAGAACTTTCCCTTCAACCTTTGGGGAATGCCGGAATCACAAAGGAATCCGGTGGCGCTTTTCCACTTTAACCAACCCGCGTTAATTCTATGAGCCACGTCTCCATCCGGTTCTCCATCCTTTTGGAGAATGGATCCTAGGTAACGAAAGACGTTCGATCCTTGAACCACTTTGCTATCCAAAGTGACCGCCCTCGCCTCGTTGCTTGTAACCCCACCGAACTTGCACTCCATATACTCCGTCTTACTTCGCTCAATCTAAAACCCCAGGGCTTCTAATGTATGTCTCCACAATTCCAACTTTCTCTCAATACCTTCCTTTGTCTCATCAATCAACACAATGTCATCCGCAAACATCATACACCATGGTATATCATCTTGAATTGACCTCGTTAGTTCGTCCATGACTAGGGCAAAGAGAAAGGGACTAAGTGCAGAACCTTGATGCACTCCGATCGTAATAGGAAACTCTTCTGTCCTCCCCACCGTAGTCCGCACACTCGTAGTTGCCCCCTCATACATATCCTTAATGATATCTATATATTTTTGTGGAACACCTTTCCTTGCCAACGCCCACCAAAGTATTTCTCTTGGTACTCTATCATATGCCTTCTCCAAATCAATGAAAACCATATGTAGATCCTTCTTCCTATCACGGTAATGTTCCATTGTTTGTCTTAAGAGGTGGATGGCCTCTATAGTCGATCTTCCAGGCATAAATCCAAATTGGTTCTCCGATATCTTCACATGTTTCCTAAGTCTTTGCTCAATCACCCTTTCCCAGAGTTTCATCGTATGACTCATTAGTTTGATTCCTCGGTAGTTGGAACAATCTTGTACATCGCCTTTGTTCTTATACAAAGGAATCAAAGTACTCTTCCTCCATTCTAATGGCATTTTGTTGTGTCTCCAAATCATGTTGAAGAATGTTGTCAGCCATTCGATTCCTCTCCCCCCTAAACACCTCCAAACTTCGATAGGTATGCCATCTGGCCCCGTAGCTTTCTTCAATCCCATCTTTTTTAATGCTGCAACGACTTCTCCCTTTTGAATCCTCCTCATAAACTCTCGATTTAACATACTTGGCGGAATGTGTACATCCCCGATGTCTTGTGCTTTATCACCGTTGAACAAGGTATCAAAGTACGACCTCCACCTATCCTTTATCTCCTCATCCTCCACAAGCACTCTTTGATCCACACCCTTGACACATTTTACCTTTCTTATGTCTCTTGTCTTCTTGTCCCTCATACGCGCAATTCTATAAATGTCTTTTTCACCTTCTGTCGTATCCAATTTTGCATAAAGCTCTTTGTTTACCTGTGCTTTAGCTTCCCGTACTGCCTTCTTGGCTTCTTTTCTAGCCTCTTTGTACTTCTCATAGTTCACGTCGCTGCTATCTTTTCCCAAAAGTTTATAACTTTCTCGTTTGTTTTTTATCGCTTGTCTCACCTCCTCGTTCCACCAAGATGTGTCCTTACTTGATGGTACAGTTCCTTTAGATTCTCCAAGGGCCTCTTTCGCCACTTCCTTTATACCAAGTTCTATCTTTGTCCAAATCGAATCTACATCCATTTCCGTGTTACAAGCCCAAATATCTTTACTAGCCATCCTAGCTAAGAAGTTCTCTTTGTGCTCCCCTTGGAGCTTCCACCACTTGATTCGCGGCTCCACATTGGGTTTTCGCTTTCTTAAAGACTCCCTACCCCGGAAATCAAGCACGACTAGTCTATGTTGGGTGGTCGCACTCTCACCCGTATCACCTTGCGGTTTGTATAACTCTTCCGCCAACCATTCCTTACTAAAAAGAGGTCAATCGACTCGCGTTACTTCCACTCCTATACGTCACAAGGTGAGATTCCCTTTTCTCAAACCAAGTGTTCATAATACTAAGACCATAGGCTAATGCGAAATCCAAGATATCACTTCCAACCTTCATTTCTCTCCCCATACCCAAAACCTCCATGAATGCTCTCAAAGCCAACTCGACTAGTGCCCACATGTCCGTTAAGATCCCCACCAATGATCAATTTTTCATTAATAGGCACTCGTTGCACAACCTCCTCCAAATCCTCCCAAAATTGTTGTTTAATAAATGCTTCCAATCCTACTTGCGGCGCATATGCGCTTATGATAGTCACCGCCTTACTCCCTAATACTAGCCTCGATACTCATAATGCGGTCACTCTTCCTCGAAACTTCCACCACATCATCAATATATTCCTTATCAATAATGATGCCTACTCCATTCCTACACTTATCCTTTCCGAGTACCAAAGCTTATAACCCCACGGGGTTAGTTCTCTTGCTTTTCCACCAACCCACTTAGTCTCTTGAAGGCACATTATGTGAATCTTTCGCCTCCTCATAACCTCCACCACCTCCGCCGATCTTCCCGTCAAAGAGCCAATGTTCCATGTTCCAAAGCGCAACCTACTACCCCTACCACTACCACTACCCCGGACTAACTTCTTTACCCGCACCCGTCCCCGATGCGGGAACCCTTGCATATTTGACACCACCCCGGCGCGGATGGCGCGCCGCTTCGGCGACGACCTAGCAACCCTTGCATACTTATCATTACACCCGGTCTATGAAGTGCGGCGCGTCGGCGAGTAGGGACGCCCCCACGTTTTTCATTTGTCGATTCATGTCATGATATGGGACTATGTTTTATCTTTGGCCGCCCCAAACCTACCGCAATCCTCCTCCTTTATCCAGGCCGAGACCAGGCGAATGTCACACGTACACTCACAAAGCGGAGTTCATGAGATTCTTATTCTCATTTTAAAAAAAATCCTAAATAGCATTTTCGTAAAATGTAAAAAATAGTAAATTTTCCAAAAAAACTAAAAGTCTAACAACTTTTAGGTTATTTGTGCAATAAGATTGTCGGGAAAAAAAATAAAATTTAATAGTGAGTATAAATGAGTTAAACAGGTTAAAAACATAACCTATTTAATAAACAATAACGGTTGTTAAGATTATCAAACATGTCCAATAAATGAGTTAGATTTGAATTAAAACATATTAACCCAAACACAAATCAGATCCAACCTAATTGGTTCATCATACCTAATTGGCTAATTGGTAAGGTTGGACTCTTTAGTCCTCAATAATCAATATCTATTATAAAAGCCATTAATTTCAGCCCATGTTCTATCCATGAATTCAAGTAAAATCCAACTCCCAACCCCACAAATGAACAAACCCCATACAAATAGTCAAATACATTTGATAAAAATCATTTTAGGAGTAAAACAAAAGAAACATCCCAGGAAAGAAAAGCATCCACCGCAAACCAGCTTACTAATCTTGTCACTCAACCACTTTTAATAAAATTCCCCAGATGCAGCAACTCTACTACTACTAGTAGCAAAAAAAACTGTAATCCAACTGCATAATAATAATATATTTTCTTTCCCCTCAAATTCCGCTCACATTCTTTCTTTCTGACAAAAATTCCACCCTCTAAAATTTCTTACAAATCCCACAAAATCTCACCTCAAATTTCAAAAACCCACTAATTTCCTCCTCAAATCATGAAAACCCATTTCTCAAAACAACACAATTAATAAACCCCAAAAAAAATGAGCAATTGTGAAAAACCAATGTACAAAAAAGCAGGAATAATACTTGCAATCCTCGTATTTGCCACAATTCTATATCTTTTCTTCATCGGAACCGTCGATCTACGTGGGTCCTACTATCTCAACCCATTCCTTCAATCTCTGCCGTCGAATCCTAAGTGGGTCCCACCTTGCCGGAGTTTATCACCGTTGAAAGTTTACATGTATGATCTTCCTCGGAGATTTAACGTCGGTATGTTACGTCGCCGGAGCTCCGACGAAACTCCGGTGACATTCGAGACACTTCCGCCATGGCCGACAGTTTCTGGGTTGAGGAAGCAGCATAGTGTTGAGTATTGGATGATGGCTTCTTTGCTTATGGAGGAGAGAGAAAATGGTGGGGAAGTTGTGAGAGTGTTGGATCCAGAAATGGCAGATGTGTTCTTTGTGCCGTTTTTTTCATCTTTGAGTTTTAATGTTTATGGACATAATATGACTGATCCAATTACTGAACGTGATAAGGAACTTCAGGTAAAAAATTAATTTAGGTTGTTTTTTTTGGTGTTTTATGAAGTTTGATTTTACTTGTTAATGTGTGTATTAAGAGTTGAATTTAGTGTGGAATTGGGTAGTGTAGGATTTGACTTTGATGAGTTATTTGTTTATTAGCTGGAGAAATTGGGTGGATTTGAACTAGATTTGTTTCTTGTTTATCAGATATTGCAAAGAAGGGATAAAAGAAAAGAAATCTATGTAATTAGAGTAATTCAGGAATGTTTGGGTTTGGATTTGTTGTAAGAATTGGTTAAGGCAATGTTTATGAAGTTTGATTTTGGTTGTTAATGTGTGTATTAAGAGTTGAATTTAGTGTGGAATTTTGGGTAGTGTAGGATTTGACTTTGATGAGTTGTTTGTTTATTAGCTGGAGGAATTGGGTGGATTTGAACTAGATTTGTGTCTTATTTATCAGATATTGCAAAAGAAGTGATAAAAAGAAAGAAAGCTATGTAGTTAGAGTAATTCAGGAGTTTTTGGATTTGGATTTTGTAAGATTTGATTGTGGATTGAGTTGCAGTTTGAATTTCTTTGTTTGTTTGATATAGATTTCTAAGATTGCTTTGGATTGTGGTGGTTTTTCAATCTTCTTGATTGAAAGATTGAGAGGGAATGTAATTTAGTAGTGACTTGATTTGTTTTGTTTTGAGAATCGACTACGATGATTGTTCGAAAGTTGTTTTTTGAATGATTTGATGACTTATTGGGTCCTGCCCTGCCAGTCTCAACTGGTTGAAGGGTGAGACCCTTCTATTGATGGGATCCATGTTGGGTTGTTATTGTTCGAGTTAAATAGGTTTGAGGTTGTGGTCTTGTAGGTTAACCCTTATTAGTTTTCATATAATTCTGATGGTTGGCTCTGCGATCTATGCAGTGAGTTTCTAATCGGCCATTAGGTTTTGGTTGTGTCTCCTTATAATGTCTGAATATTATGTGATGTTTGGGACTTGGGAGTGGAGAAATTGAGAAGAACCAAAGAAAGAAGTGGATGTAGAATGAAAATTTATTTGGATTTGTTTGATACTGCTATCTTGGTGTGTGATCACTTGTTGATTGACTAGATTTCCTTGTAATTTGAGATTTTTATGACTAGAAAGCTGTACTAGAATATCGATATGTGAGGCCACGGGAATCTGTTTGTCTTGGATATATGGCTGTGATAAGTTGTTTGTATAGTGTATATTCATGTCTCAGTGCTTTGCTAAGCTCGAGTTTGATCTCCGACCCTTTCTTCTGGATTCGTGGGATTAGAATTATAGGTTAAGGGCTTCCTGTGCTCCATTTTATCAGACACCAAAATTCTTCTAGTACATGGATAGCTAATTAGATACTTTGCACCCTGTGAAGAATTGGTGGATTAAGTTGGTTCTATATCCATGTTAGTACCAGTGAGATCTGAAATTTTTCCATGTTTTTTTTTTATCATTTAATCTTTCATCCAGCTCCTAATGTGTCTACAAAGTGTTAATCAAGTTGTGTTCTTGCTTTTAGGTTGATATATTGGAATTTTTGAGGAACTCTAAGTACTGGCAAAAGTCAGAAGGCCGAGATCATGTCATCCCTATGCATCACCCTAATGCATTCAGGTTTCTTCGGGAGCAGGTAAATTCATCGATTCTCATTGTGGCAGATTTCGGTCGTTATCCGAAGAGCATGTCAAATTTAAAGAAAGATGTTGTTGCCCCATATGTCCATGTCGTGGATTCATATACCGATGATGACACACCTGATCCTTTTGAATCCCGCACCACCCTGTTGTTTTTCCGTGGCAGAACTGTCAGGAAAGATGTAAGTGAATTTCAGATCATATTTTTGTACGTTTGAGATGGATGGTAAATTAATAATGAGTAGCCTTTTGCACTTTCAGGAAGGCGTGGTTCGTGCTAAATTGCAAAAGCTTCTGGAAGATTATGATGATGTCCGCTTTGAAAGGAGCTTTGCCTCAGAGGAAAATATAAGATTGGTATGCCATTTCAGTAACTATACTCTGATATATTGGGTGCAAACAAATGTACGGTAGGGTTGATGATAGGTTGTGATGAATGTTGATTTGCTAAAGTGTTTTAAGAAAAATAACTTGCAGATAAATTCTTATAAGTTACTAAAATAAGTTCTGATAGTTGAATAGAACACACCCTATCTAATATATCTTGTTCTGACAGTCCACACAGGGGATGCGATCGTCAAAGTTCTGTCTACACCCAGCAGGAGATACCCCTTCCTCATGCCGGCTTTTCGATGCTATAGTCAGCCATTGCGTACCTGTCATTGTTAGCGACCAAATCGAGCTTCCGTATGAAGATGAACTCGATTATTCTGAGTTCTCCCTCTTCTTCTCAACCGACGAGGCACTAAACCCGGGCTTTATGATCGAGCAGCTTCGCCAATTCCCAAAAGAGAGGTGGCTTAAAATGTGGAATAAGCTGAAGAACATCTCCCATCATTACGAGTTTCAATACCCCCCAAAGAGAGGCGATGCAGTCAATATGTTATGGAGGCAGGTTCGACATAAGCTCCCGCCAGCTTACCTTGCTACTCATAGAAACAGAAGGTTAAAAATCCCTGATTGGTGGGGAAGGAAAAGATAGCTCGTTTCTATTTTGTACTTAACTGTACTTGTTTTTGTATGTACAGTACTACAGTTCCATATTTACAGTTGAAAAATTCCCTTAAGACGGGGAATCATAGGTTATTATTGGAGTGCATGCTTTAAGCCTCTGACATCTCATTTGATCAATTTGTTTGTATTCTTTTGATCGTTGTTCAGTGTTTCAGCAGTGTTTTTGTGCCGCATTTTGATACACATTCTTTTTATTAAAACAACTGGGGTATATTCCAGAATATGATGTCTGAACTCTGACTTTTGGTCCATTATTGCAGCCGACATTACCATATTTCCTGGATCAGCATGTTGTTTGCTTTGTTCATGCTTAGATCGTTTCTTATCCAACACATGGTAAGATTTCACCTACAATATGATGGAAAAGTGAAAGCAATATTAATCTTAATATGATGGGTCGATTGCAGCCTCACATTCAAATTAATATGCAAGTCTGATCTCTAGCTAAGTTGGGCATGGGCTGGGCCGTCACGACACAAAAGGTATGGTGGTGGGCTGCTTGTGGACTATATTCTTGAAATCCAGCAAGAGTACGATGGGCTTCCCCGTTTGTTGACCCGCTCATTTTTAACCAAAAGAATTGTTAGGATAGATTTAGGAGTATTTCCTAAATCTATATATCTAGAAGTGTTTACCTAGACATATCCTAAATATAATACTAATAAATATTATCTCTAAACACTTGTAGATAGATATGTCTAGGTAAACACTTCTAGATATATAGATTTAGGAAATACTCCTAAATCTATCCTAACAAGAATACATAAATTCTTAGAGTTCACATTGTTACACACAGACTATACGCGAGTCTTACTACCCATGTCGAATATGTGGTCTAAAAAACAAAGTCAAGTCCAAATAAATTTCCTTGGGTTTGAGCTGAATCTTTTAACCCGAAATATAGACTAGCTTGATACCTAAGCCCATGATAGCTCGCCATGTGATTCCAAGCATGGATTTCTCTCATGCCAATTCTGGGATGTTTCACGATTTCTTGGAAGATAGTCGGGCCCTGCAAGAAACCTTCAAAGACCTATCCTTAATACTCTCGACTATTTCTTGTAAAAAGCTAATGTATCATATTTTCATATAGTTTTTAGGTGCATTTAGGTTGCATTTTAGGAGCATTTAGGTTACATTTTAGGAGTATTAAGATGTATTGTAGTTCATAATTGCATATAATTACGCAAGTTGTGAAATATTACTTCTTTTGCGCGTGTTGGGTGTTCTTTGATGAATTTCAAGTATTGAGAATATAATTGGAGTATGATTGGACAAGTTTGAGTATTTAGGAGCAATTGAAAAGAAGCTACATTGATAAGGATCGTCATGGTTATCTTTGAGAGCAAATTGGAACCAAAATGAAGTTGGAATTTAATAAATAGTGGAAAATGAGTCATATTTACTCTATTATCCATAACTTTTGACTCGATAGAGATAATTGGGTGATTCCAGAAGCATTGGAAACTAGACTTGAAGATCTTTCCAATGATAGGTTGCACGGCCCAAGGCGAGTTATATTCTAGGAGATATGGGCTTTTCAAGTTTGCACTGTTTTTCTAAAACCCACTACACGCACACACGAATTAGTTAATTTAGCCTATTTAATTGACTTTCCTTGTGATCTTGTAACTTACTTACCTAGTATTAGGTTACATAGTCTTATATAAATTAAAAATTTACTTCTTGTGGAGTCTTTCTTCTTCTCATATTGAAGACGTGCTATTTAGTTTTCTTTGCAGAGTTTCTTATTATTCTCCAAGACTCTACCTTTCTTCCACTAATTCAAGTATTTATTTTCTTCTTTTCTCTTTGTTTTCTATTATAAAGTTTAACTATTTGTTTATTTATTTCAATTATGCTTGAGTAGTTCTTTTATCTATGTTTAAGTTGAACCCTAGTACGAATTAATCCATGATTTTTTCTTTAAAATTAATCGTTCTTGCTTAATTGATTTTACAATTTCCATTACTAGATTAGGGATAATTAGTATTGTTATCATTCCTTTGTCTTGATCACAACGGGAGTACTTAACTCTAGAATCTTAATTCTACCATTATTGATATTAATCTTCTTTAGTTTTACCATTACTTAAAGATTATCACATAACAACTTTCTCTTTGTGGTATGACTTGACTTCCCTATATTCAATTGTTGCTAGTAATTCGTTACAGAGGGAGTACATTATTAGGTGGATTAATTAGTTAGGTTATCTATTTTTGTTAGGTTATCTATTTTTGTTAGGTGCACAACACGCATATCAAAAGCGATAAATTTAACAAAAGCGATAAATTTAACAAAAGTTCTGTTTGGATCTTGTTTCACATGACCATGGCCAAGACAAAAAACTGAAGAAGCAATAGCAAAAAAATAAAAAGTGGTGGTCCAATGGAGATCTAAGCCAACTGGGCAGTAATGGATCCGGTTATTTTTGTTAGGTGCACAACACACATATCAAAAGCGATAAATTTAACAAAAGTTCTGTTTGGATCTTGTTTCACATGACCAAAAACTGAAGAAGCAATAGCAAAAAAATAAAAAAGTGGTGGTCCAATGGAGATCTAAACCAACTGGGTACTAATGGATCCGGTAGGCACCGGCACGTTATCCGTCCACTGACAGGAGCGGGAGGTTATCGTTGCTCTGTGAAACCAGCCTCACACAGTGCCCTCCGCTCTAGGACCCAAGAGACTCAGGCCTTCGCCCAAGGCCCATGGATCAACTCCCAACTTGGACAGGGCAGGCCAGCATAAAGCCAAGCCCAAGACCCGACCCAGTTACCTGGATCCGTGTTCCACCACCATATTGTCCCCACTTGGGTCACAAGCCCGCGTTACTGAGCTCGACGTTGTATTGAGTGGTGCTCTGCTATATTAAGTGAGCATTAGCCATGAAATCTTTCAATGTGGGACAAAATCATCTTATTTTTCTACCTTCTTCGGGAAGTTGCATATGTTTGGTCCATCTTCTGCCTAAAAAATATACAATTTTCTCCTCTCTGTTAGAATTTTTATCAATCTCTAGAGTCTAGAATACGTTGCTTCTTAGTTCCTACTCTCTTGTATCATACAGTTGACTGACTTAAATTTACCAAGTTGTCTTTCTAAAGAGAGAGATGATATTGTGCCATTTTTATCTTGAAAAGTTGTAAGGCTAGTTGTTTAAGAAGTCCTGTGCTAATTTTCCCACTAATGTCTCAATTGATTTACAAATCCGCAGAAGTATTGAGTTGGGAAACCTTTGGCCATTTTATGATCTGGCAATAAATTTTCACTTCTCAAGCTAAAATTTTTGGAACCTAACAACCCCCTTAAGTTAATTACATACAAATCTTATTCTTGCTAGATCATAAATTAATACTTTGCCCAAAAAAATGACGAGATATTATAATACGTGTTTAATTTCACATTTTTATCTAGTTGTGGGGGAATTTCACCACACTTGTAACTTAAGAGGCTAATCCCACATATGAGCAAACTTAAGGGGCTTAATTACCACTTTTGTTTTCCCAAAGGAAGTTATTAGTGGAACCAATAGAGAAAAGAAAAGAAAAGAGGAAAATGTATGAGAAGGTAAAAAGTGTCACGCTAGCATAACTCACAAATTGTGTAGAGATGAATGACTACTTCCTCTGTCACCTAAAGTTGTTGCCATTCTTTCCTTTGTGTTCGATTGACATCATCTCTATTTTAAAAACATCTTCAAAAAATACCCACTACCATACTACAACAAATATTTTTTAAATGCCTTCTTTTATCAAAATTTTGGTACATTAGAAATAGGCTTCTTATAGTTGTTCTACTATCTTTGATGAGGTAACTAGTTCTATGAATGTTGAGTGAACCAAAACAAATGGTGCAATTACAAACAAATAGAGGAAGTATCATTGATCCGTATTAGTCAAATTGGTTGAGTTTGATAATACGTCATTCATTTCTTTGCTTAAAATTCCAGTTGTCTAAATGAAACGGGAAGAACTTCAATAGACAAAGGGAATGCAATTTTGCAGATTTTGGAAAATTATGCAAGCACAACAAATATGTTTTAAATGGCTTATTTTATCAAAAAATTGGTACATTCCAAATAGGCTTCTTATAGTTGTTATGCTAATTTTAGCAATAAAAAAATAGATGAAGTACCATTTGACATAGTAATGGATCCGGGTGACACCGGCCCGTTATCCGTCCACTGACAGGAGCGGGAAGTTCTCGTTGCTCTGTGAAACCAGCCTCACGCAATGCCCTCCACTCTAGGACCCAAGAGACTCAGGCCTTCGCCCGAGACCCATGGATCAACTCCCAACTTGGACAGGGCAGGCCAGCATAAAGCCAACCCAAGACCCGACCCAGCTATCTGGATCCATGTTCCACCACCTCGTTGTCCCCACTTGGGTCACAAGCTCGCGTTACTGAGCTCGACGTGAATTAGAGTGTTCTGTGAGTTTATTAAGTGAACATAACTTTGTATTGTTAGCGATGTGGGATAACAGAGTTCCATTCTTCCACGTCTCTGAAGTTGCATATTTTGGCTCTAAAGTTTCATTCTCCTCTCTATCAAAACTTTATTATTTTCCTAAACTACACTGCTGCCTTATGCCTACTCTTTTATGTCATACAATTGACTAAACGTTCTCCAAGTTGTAATGAAAACATAGACAAAGAGAAATAGAGAATCACTTGCAAAGATTTACCAATAGTTGACAGCCATATAAAGTAGTAATAGAGGCCTCTAGAACTACAGCTTGATAAGTAATAAGCACAGATCAATATAATCTTAACCACTAAATTAGTTCAAAATGCTTACGTTTTTCTAAAAATTTCAATCCAAAATCAAAAGTTATATCAAAATGCCTAATATTTTTTCCTGCTATATAGCACTATTCTACTACTAAGGATCAATGAAGGAATATGTCCTTAGACATCCCGACAATTACTAAATATAAAAGGAATTATTATAGAGATAATTAATTACGTTAATTTAGTAATCGCATTTACTTGCTAGAGAATAAATGTTGGTTAGTAGCTCAATATTGATTGAACCTACAACTAAGTTAACCTAATCCTATGAGGTCACACATTGTAGTAACTAATTGAAGTAAGGAAACCGGCCAATAGGAGAAATTAGGGTTAGGTTAGGTCTCTCTCTTATTTTATTCTCCTACTATTATAAAAAGTTATAATAGGAGAGATGAATAGTACGTTCAATTTGGCAGTAACTTTTCAAACTGAAAAGAGAGAGAAAAACCCTATTATTTCCCTTTGGAAAATCCGGCCACCCTCCCTAAAAAGCAAGAGAGTGAAATCTGTTCATCCTCTTCCGTTCTAGCAAACGTGGGGAATTCAATTGGTGCTCTTGAACTAAGTAGAGGGACATCAATTGATGTTCTTTGATCTCTAGCACTTGCAATCCGGTGGAAAACACGCTACAAAGGTTGTACATTCTTTTCCTCATAATATGATTCATATTTATGTTATGCATGCGATCTTGTGATAGATGTTAGGAAATTTGTTTCCTGAAATTCCGCTATATGCATCTATATGTTCCTACAGTGGTATCAGTTTTGCCTAATTCATAATATTCATATGATCATGTAATTGTAAGCAAAGTTATTATTTTTTATTCAATTAAGGAAGGATTTATTTATGGCTTGAATTTGCATAATTGATATTTGATATTAATTGATTGGAAATTGTAAATAATTGATTTATTTGTGATTTATGCTCAAATAGTTTTATAAAGGTCCGATTTTTTTATACTAGGGACGAAATAAATTGTTTAATTCACTCTAAAATTTTCGGAATTTTATAAATATATTTGTTAGATTTAAAATTATTTAATTTTTAATTTGATTAATCATTGAAATAATTTGTTAACAATTAAAAGATTTGATTTTTTACTTGTTAAATAAATCTAATATTAATCACCCACATAGATCTAGAATAATATGATGGCTGAAAATAATTTGATTATTTTTCCCATAATTTCGGATTTTTATCATATTATTTGTGAATTTTGGTTAAATTTTATGGTTAATTTGATTATTCATAAAATTTAAGGATAACAATTAAAATTTTTAATTTTATTAGTTATGATAATTCAGTAGATCACCCTAAAAATTATTTTCGGATTTTTTAGAATTTAGTTGTTAATTTTCTAGAATTTTTTGGATATAATTTGATTTTTGCCCTAAATTTGAATTCTTGTTAGATTTATTGTTTAATAAAAATTAGGCATTCAAATCTAAACTCAACAAACCTCAAAATTTGTTTAAGATTTGTTGATTAATTCTATAATTTTCGGATTGCTAAACCCTAATATTCCTCTTAAATCTTTAATTAATTGTTAAATAAAGATAACTTTAATTTAAATGTAAATTGTTACCTAAATTAAAGAATAAGCTAACCATGGCTGGGTGGACCACCGGTGAGGTACGGTGGCTAGTGGGAGGGATGCCGGAATCTGGGTCGGCGAGTTATGGGGCAAGGGCGGCGGCGTGACAGCAAGCGTGCGACGCACGTTCGACGTGCGCAGCACTCTGCTGCTGGCTACGGGCGTTGGCAGCCTTGCTGCCGGCGTCTGCTGTCGGGGTGCGGTGTGCGACTGCCGATTTCCTGCGGGGGTGAAATCTTGGTTGGCTGTTGACTGGCTGTAATACTCCGTATTTTTAGTAAGTTATTAGTATAATTTTAAAAAGGTTTTATATACTAAAAAGGCTTTTTATTAATTATAAAGGTTTTAAATATGCTTTTATAATAGATTAAGGGTTTTTCAAATAGACTCTAGCCCAAATTAAATACTGGGCCTAAAAGTTTACCTATTATAATCCAAGTAATTAGTTTAGAAAAATTAAAAATATTTTGAAAAGGAAAATTCAAAAAGGATTTACAAAATAAAGAGAAAAGATTTACAAAAGATTTACAAAAGATTTATAAAAAGAAAAAAAAATATATAAATAAATATCAAAGCGTTGACTTCGGCAACTCACCGCCAGGGCTAAGTTCATGTTATCAAGATTTGGTTATTTTATTTTTTTATCTTTTGGTTAATTTAAGCATCTAGACTATTTATCTTATGGAATATTCCTCTATTCTAGCTATATGATCATAAAGAAATAATGTATCCTAGCTAAAATTATTTATCTTTTCTCAAAAACCCATCTCTTTAGTTCCGAGTCCTAGTATGACTCTGCTTGTCCAACTAGTATAAATAGGGGCCTCCACCCCTCATATTCTTTACACCAAATTTGAGGAATACATCTCTTTTCTCAAGTTTAAACTCTCTCTCCCTCTTAGCCTACCTTTTCTCTTCTCCCTAGTAGTTATTAATTTTCAAGGTGCGTGTATATGTAGATCTTTAAATATTGTTCTGCATGTGTAGTATCATGTTTTAGGGTTGTTATTTTGAATTGAAGCGCATGTTTATATGAGTTTTATTATGAACTTAATGAGCCTTATTATGAATAGTATGAGTTTACATGAGTATATTAAACATGCTAGTAGTCTACCGTTAACATTAGGTTCAATTATGGAAACAGCTCGTAAAATCATATGTGCCGTGAGTTATTGCTGTGAGTATTATAAAAGTTTGATCATTAAAGTTATAAATTCATAATATTAGCAGAGGGTCATGATGCCAACTTTAAATTAATCTCGTCAGTAGTATTAAGTCACCTATACTAAGGTTGACTTGCCATATAAGTGAATTATCACTAAGTCTAAAAGTCAATATTTAATTCTTCAATCCTTATATCTTGTATTTTGGCTTTCACCTACTGTAAGTCTATAAATATGAACGATAAGTTACTCTGCAACTAGCACCTTTGTTTAGTAATCATCAGTGTTATATTATTAATTTTATTACTCATGTCATTTGTTTTGCCTATCTAAGGTCAAAGTTTAATTTTATAAGAGCTATTATTCTTTAAGGAGGATTATTTCCGAAAGATTTTTATTAGTAATACGATCTTTTATGATCGCAATTATAAAGAGGCAACGGCTTGTTATTTATTAGCAAGAACGGTAGCTATGATATTTTACCCATGTACTTTTTGTATAAGTCATGTGGACAAGGTAGTTCCCCTCGTAATAGACTCATTAAAGAATACTAAACTTGGGGGGTGTGCACACTTTAGGAAATGTACCTAGGCAAGGAAAAAAGTTTTATTAAAGTTATATACTTTATTTTATACAAGTATTAATTACAAGTATCCAAGGAAGGTTTATAGAAATATTTTGAATGTTTAATAAAGTATTTAAATTTCCGCATATACATGTACTCAGTATTTTTACTGACACGCATTTTGTTTGTTGTTTTATGGCTTTGTCCCTGTGATGACCCTTTTGGTGAGCAGAATTTACAGGTTGATTTGATGCATACTTCACATGGGGGAGCTAGTGAGGAATAATACTTAAGCTAGGAGTTGCTATTTTTATTTATTATAGATTCTATTATTGTCATAGTTGGATAATAAAGTTTTTATATTATCAATAAAGAGAAGTTATTATATTTAGTTTCCGCTGCATTGTTAAATTAGTAGTTAGTAGTTTTAGCCTTTAACGTTATCACGTGGCAGTAATACTCTCAAGTTTCTCAAGTGTTTTATATTAAAATATATTCTTCAAAAAGAGAGAAATTTGGGGGTGTTACACTGGCAGCCTTGTGTTGCTGGTCAACGGTCAACTGGTCAACTCTAATAATAAAAAAAAAAATTTTTTTTTTAAGAAAATCTGATTTTCCAAAGTTGAGCATAAATCCAAAAGTTTCCTATTTTACAAATTTGTAAATAATAATGATTATTGCCATGTTTAAATGAGTAATTGAATTAAAATAATAAAGTTTCCTTAATAATTTCTAGCTTAAATTTGTTAAGTTTTATAATTATTATAGAAAGTTGTATTTGCTTATTAATTGTTAATAAGTAAATAGATAGTGTTTATTTTATTTGATATTATAAATGCGTGGATGTTTAATGTAATATGAATGATATTATATAAAAGATAGGCACCCCAGTCCCCTTCTCTCTCTCTGAGTTAGGGCGAAACACCCAGTGAGTCTGGCTTGCGTCGCCACCTAGCTATGGCCGGTTCTAGTGGTGGAGATGGCGGAAGAATTAGTAAAACAGTGTGCGAGACTTAATATCGTTGACGAAGAGAATGAAATTGTCGATTTAGGTATAGTAGATTCCGGAACTGCGAACCTGAAAACATCTCTCATGCTGGTGGGAAAAGTAATTTCGGAGCGAACAGTCAATCTTGATGCTTTAAAATGGACGATGACTCAGATCCGGGCACTTAACCGCAATCTCGTGGTTAGGGCGCTTGATTCAAATACATTTGTCTTCCAATTCTTCCATTGGAAGGACAAAGAGAAAATTCTCGAAGGTCGGCCGTGGAGTTTTGATCAGAAGTTGTTGGTTTTGAAGGAGATCGGGGGCGATGAGCAACCTTCGCAGGTTGTGCTTGATACATATCCTTTCTGGGTCCGTATATATAATCTCCCGTTCAATTGCCGAGCGGAAGAAGAGGTGAAGGCCATTGCGTCTTGTCTTGGACCGGTTATGGAGGTCGACCTGGATGATTTTGGGTTAGAACGTTTCTGTCGAGCCAAAATCATGCTGAACATTTACAAACCTTTGCGTCGTAAACATCGGATTCGTCGCAAGGATGGGGTTCTAACAACGATAGAATATAAATATGAGCGGTTGCCGTATTTTTGTTTTCGTTGTGGGGTGTTAGGGCATAGTGATAAAGATTGTAGTACCGAGTTGCCGGAGGAGTGTGATACTGAATTGGGTTGGGGAGTATGGTTGAAAGCTTCTCCTCATAAGGGGAGGAGTAAGAATAAAGAAGAGGCTATGGCTATAAAAGCACGTAAAAAAGTGCTGTTTGTAGTTAAAGAAAATGGGGGGGAACTTGATGAACTTAAATCTCCCAATGAGGGGCAGGGAACGAAAATGCAGTGGGGTGGGGTGTTGAAGGGGTGTGGAGTAGGTGCGCCAATCGAGGTAAATGAAGTATGTGTGGGAAAGGTGTCTGGGAGTGGTAGTGGAGTTGATGATGCTAGCGTGATGCAGGGTTCACATGTGGAAATCAATATGGAACAAAGGGGGTGTACTGGTGTGTTATCCGAGGAAGATGGTGGGGACCCAATTATCTTATTGGGGAACAATGGGGTTGGTGAGGTCACCTCTGTCATTGGGGGGAGCTCCATGCATTCAATGCTTCCTGGTCTGGCGGCTGGGGTGTCAGGTGGTCAGGCAGTAAATGTGGTGGAACCAGAAGTAGAGCATCCATCTTTGTCTTTTCCCACCTTCCATGTGGGGATTGGCTCACAGCTCCCCAAAAAGGTGAAAGTCAAGAAAAAGGTATATGTTACAAAAGCAATTTCTGATCAGGTGCCTATTTCGCTCTCTCCTATGGATACATCTTATTTTTCCTCTGATTCTTGTACTGCTGAACTTGATGTTTCTGTTATTAATAACAATGGCAAACGAAAATGTTATGAGAACTCCCTGATTGACACTGATATGACTGTTACGGATGGTAATAAGAAATTGAAGATTGCATTAGGCCAGGATCAGACTGTGATCCAAGTAGCGGAGGTTGGTTTTGTCCAACCCCGCGAAGAACAATGAAACTTTTAAGCTGGAACTGTCAGGGTTTGGCCAACCCTTGGACAGTTAGTGCTCTTCACTCTCTTTGTTGGAGGGAGAGGCCGAACATTGTTTTTCTGATGGAGACAATGGTGGATAAGACTGTGTTGGAGAAAATTCGAAATAGATGTAGTTTTTCAGATGGATTGTGTTTGAGTAGTAATGGCAATTCTGGTGGTGTTGGATTGTGGTGGAGGGATTTAGATGTTTCTGTGTTGTCCTTCTCTTCCCATCATATACATGCTGCTGTGTTGGATGATCAAAAACACCCGAGCTGGCATGCGGTGGGGATTTATGGTTGGCCTGAGACGGGAAACAAGCACTTGACTTGGCAACTTTTGAGACAAATAAGACATCAATGCCCTCTTCCATTGCTGTTTTTTGGTGATTTTAATGAAATTGTGAGTATGGATGAGAAAGAAGGTGGGGCTCCGCGGAGTGAGAGATTGATGGATGCTTTTAGGGAGGGGATAGTTGATTGTGGGGTGAAGGATCTGGGATTTAAAGGGAGCAAATTTACTTGGCAAAGGGGGAATTCTCCATCTACTCTGATTCGGGAAAGGCTTGATCGTATGTTAGCGGATGACGAGTGGTGTAATTTATTTCCTTCTTGGGAAGTAATTCATCTTCCGAGGTACCGTTCTGATCATGCACCTTTATTGTTGAAAACGGGGATTAATGACAATTTCAGAAGGGGGAATAAGTTGTTTAAATTTGAGGCGATGTGGCTTTCTAGAGAGGATTGTGGGAAGGTTGTGGAAGAGACTTGGATTGAATCGGGTGGTGCTGACATTACAAATCGCTTGGAGTTGGTGTCGAACCATCTTTCCTCTTGGGCAACTAAAGCTTTCGGTGATTTGAATAAAAGAAAGAAAGAAGCTCTCTCTCGGCTTAATGTTTTACAACAATGTGCTCCGGATGCGACAATTCTTGCGCAGTGTAATGTTGTGGTTTCGGATCTTGATGATATTCATCGTCTTGAGGAATCGTATTGGCATGCTAGAGCGCGTGCAAATGAGCTCCGGGATGGGGACAAAAACACCAAGTATTTTCATCATAAGGCTAGTCAACGTAAGCGTCGCAATTCTATAAATGGCTTGTTAGATGAGAATGGTGTGTGGAAAAAAGGAAAAGAAGAAATCTGCGATATTGTGCATCAGTATTTTTCGGGTTTGTTCGCGTCTGACAACCCCGTTGATATGGATGAGGCTGTGGAGGGGCTGTCATCTTGTGTGTCAGAGGGGATGAATGCTTGCCTTGTGTCTCCTCCTTCTGGGGAGGAAGTTTGTGAGGCTCTTTTTGCTATGCATCCTAATAAAGCACCAGGTATTGATGGCCTTCATGCTCTATTTTTTCAGAAGTTTTGGCACATTGTGGGGTCAGATATTATTATGTTCGTGCAGGATTGGTGGAACGGTGGGGTGGATTTGAGTGCTCTTAATAAAACATGCATTGTGTTGATTCCAAAGTGTGAGAATCCGAAAAGTATGAAGGACTTTAGGCCAATTAGCTTATGTACGGTCTTGTATAAGATTTTGTCAAAAACATTGGCTAATCGTCTGAAAATCTTGCTTCCTTCCATTATTTCCCCGAATCAGAGTGCTTTTGTTCCCCGTCGATTGATCACTGATGATGCTCTCGTAGCCTTTGAAATTTTCCATGCTATGAAACGAAATGAAGTCAGAGGTGATGAGGTGTGTGCTTTGAAGCTGGATATGAGCAAAGCATACGATAGAGTTGAGTGGTGTTTTCTGGAGAGAGTTATGGAGAAGATGGGGTTCTGTGTTGAATGGATTACTAAGGTGATGGCCTGTATTTCTAGTGTCTCTTTTACTTTCAAAGTGAATGGGGCGGTGGATGACTCACTTGTGCCAGCTCGGGGTCTTCGCCAAGGTGATCCTATTTCTCCCTATTTATTTCTGTTGTGTGCTGATGCCTTCTCTACTCTTCTCTCAAAGGCATCGATAGAAAAAAAGATCCATGGTGCTAAAATTTGCAGAGGAGCCCCATTGGTGTCTCATCTCTTCTTTGCAGATGATAGCATCTTGTTTACTAAAGCTTCCGTGCAAGAATGTTCTGTGGTGGCTGATATTATCAGTAAATACGAGAGAGCATCGGGACAGAAAGTTAATCTAAGCAAAACGGAGGTTGTTTTTAGTCGATGTGTGGATGTTGATCGTCGCAATGCTATTATGAGTGTTTTGGGTGTGCAGGAGGTTGATAAACTAGAGAAATATTTAGGTCTCCCCACTGTTATCGGAAGATAAAAAAAGTTACTTTTGCTTGCATTAAGGATCGAATTTGGAAGAAATTGCAAGGTTGGAAGGAGAAACTCCTTTCTCGCCCGGGCAAAGAGGTGCTGATTAAATCTGTAGCACAAGCCATACCCACATATATGATGAGTGTGTTTTGTCTTCCGAGTGGTTTAGTTGATGAAATTCACGTGTTGTTGGCTCGGTTTTGGTGGGGGTCGAATGGGGTGGAAAGGAAAATGCATTGGCATAGTTGGGATGCTTTGTGTCTTCCTAAGTCAATGGGGAGACCTTGGTTTCCGTGACTTGCATTGTTTTAATCAAGCTCTTTTAGCAAAACAAGCTTGGCGGCTATGTCAAAGTGATTCTTCTTTTCTTCACAAGGTGCTGAAAGCCCGATACTACAAAGGCGTAGAGTTCCTTGACGCTAGAAGGGGCCATAACCCAAGTTTTACTTGGAGGAGTATTTGGGGCTCTAAGTCGTTGTTGTTGGAAGGATTAAAATGGTGTGTGGGTAATGGTGAGAGTATTAGAGTTTGGGAGGAGGCATGGATTATTGGGGAGGGGGCACACTTTGTTCCGACTCCTAAGATTGATAGTAACATGAATTTGTGGGTAAGCGAGTTGATTGACTTTACTAGGGGCGGTTGGAACATCGAAATGGTGCAGCAAATGTTTATCGAAGAGGAGTGGGCATCGATCCTTAACATTCCATTATCCCGCTTTTGGCCGTAAGATCGCAGGTATTGGTGGCCGTCTCGCCATGGCCTTTTCTCGGTGAAGACATGCTACTGGTAGGGGAAGCTTGGGTATTTAAGGGCATGGAGGTTGCAATATGGAGAACGGGAGGTACAGCTCTGGCGTGATGTGTGGCGTGTGCAGGGCCCGCCAAAGCTTCATCACTTCCTTTGGCGTGCGTGTAAGGGAAGCTTGGGGGTGAAGGAGAGGCTATGTCGGCGGCATGTGAGTGATGTAGCGACGTGCCCGATCTGTGGTGACCCAAGTGAGACAATATTTCATGCTCTATTCTTGTGCAAGTATGCACAAGCTGTGTGGCAGGTTAGTTCTTTTGGTTATCTATTTGTAAATCTCCCTTCTTCCTCCTTTGAAGATGCATTTTCTTGGTTGACAAATAAATGCACTAGTGATGAATTGCGTACCATATGTGCTCTTTTGTGGGCTGTGTGGTATTGCCTCAATAAACACATCTTTGAACAAGAAATGTTAGATGCACCTTCGGTGGCTGGGAATTTTGTTAAACTTGTGGAGGACTACTGCTCGTATGCGGTGAGTGTATTTAGGCCCACGAGTGGGCTGCCAGCCTCAGAGTCTTCTTGGTGTAAACCCCCTGATGGGGTATTGAAGGCCAATTTCGACGCGCATATTAACCCCAATGGTGAGGTGGGGTTGGGGGTGGTGTTTCGGTCCTCTAGTGGTAGTGTTAGAGTGATGGGGGTGCGGCGTGTGGTCGCGCAATGGGATCCTACCATAGCTGAAGCCATGGCGGCGTTGTATGCAGTCGAATTAATTCTGAGATTTGGCTATGAAAAAGTTATCTTCGTAGGGGATGCCCTCCTGGTTGTTAGTGCTGTGAAGAATAAGTGTGTTGATGGTTCTCCTTTGTTTCATGTTTTTAATGACATTAATAGGTTGTGTTTGAGTTTTGAATTTTTGAATTTTTCTCATGTGAAACGAGCGGGCAATGTTGTAGCCCATCTGTTAGCTCGTTGGGAGTGTGAGCGCAACTCGGAGTTTGTATGGTTTGATTCGTTCCCCCAAAGTATTTCTACTTTGGTGGAACTTGATTTGATTTAATCTATTGCTCACTTTTCCCCTAAAAAAATGATATTATATTTTGCATGTTGTGACTAGTATGGCCCAAAACTAGGATAGAAAATACGATCTGCGCATCGTTAAATTTTATGTAAATCAAATACGATCAGCGTATCGTTTGTATTTTTGTAATTTAAATTTTAGTTATTTAAATTATAAATGATATGTAATCAAGTATGAAGTTCCATGGAAAATCAAGGATGGAGATCCATAAAGATTCAAGGAGGAATTCATGAAGATTAATTTTCCTAGGTTTAGGGGCCATACTAGGATCATTTTTAATTATGCTTATATTTATTTATGCGTTTAACATGTTTAAATGCTTGTTTAAATTTATATGTGTGGTTATTTAGGTTATGTGTTCACTTTTAATTAACCAACATAGTAAACTTAGGTCCCCAACATGTAATATTGAGTTTAATTGCTTTTCCAAACAATACCTATAACGCCTTAGATAGTGAGTAATAGGTTCTGCCAAAGTAGGGTGTTGCTCATTTTATCCGGGGATAGTAGAATAGGTTTTTGAAACTTACATGTTAATGTTTGGTTTAACTCAACAAAATCATCAAAAGACAAAGTTTTAGGTTTTGAAGCTAAGAGATAGGAGTAAACAATGAGTTGTTAACCTGTCTACCAAGAATTATAATTAGTTATAATTAGTAAAGTGTTTACTTACCTCAACTACTATAAATTGAAGGCAGGGCCAAAGTCCGTTTGATTGTAGTGGGAGGGGATCTTGGTGTTTATTTATTCAATAGGGGACTCTTATTTTGAATAAAGGGTAGTACTTAATTAAAATTTGTTTAATTGCTGCTTTCTTGATAAACATTAATTGAATCTTGCTTTATTATTCTTTTGTTATAGTTATCATGTCTGGTTCAAACAACAACAACCACCCCGGTTTTAATTTGCGCTATTTACTCGAAAAGGACAAACTAACTGCACATAACTTCCTAGAATGGGAAATGGTTGTGAGAATCGTTCTCAGAGCCGAAGGAAGGGAAAGTGTTCTTGATAATCCTCTCCCTGAACCCCTGCTAGACACTGCTACTCCAGCTGAAAGGAGAGCAAGACAAACCATCGAGGCAAATTCTGTGCAAGTAACATGTTTGATGCTTGCTTGCATGGAACCAGAATTTCAAAAACGTTTTGATGGTCTAGACGCCTATTCCATCCTCCAACAGCTGAAAACTATGTTTCAGAAGAACGCGAGGCTGGAGAGGTTTGAAGCTCATTGTAAGTTGCTGGAGTGCAAGTTGGGAAAAGGAAAACCCGTTCATTTGCATGTGTTCAATATGATTGGACATTTTCAGATCATGGAAAAATTGGGCTTCCCTTATCCCCCAGAATTAGCAACTGATATTGTGATCAAATCCTTGCCTGAAAATTTTCAAAACTTTCAGTTGAATTTTTACATGCAAGGAGGGGAGGCTACCTTGCAAGAGCTGCATGGTATGCTTACTCAGGCTGAAAGGAGCTTGCCGGCTGAACCTGAACATAGGGATGTTCTAATGGTTAGGAAAGACAAGCAATTTAAGAAAAAGGGGGCACCTCTGAAGAAGAACAAGGGCAAGGTTGTTGCCACTGATGATACTTCTAAGCCAAAAGTCACTCCTAAGGCAAAAGTAGCAGCACTACATGAGTGCTTCCACTGCCATAAGATTGGCCACTGGAAGAGGAACTGCCCCAAGTATCTGGAGGATAAGAAGAGTGGTGCTTCAACTTCAGGTATTTATGTTATAGAGATTAACTTATCTACTTCTACTTCATGGGTATTTGATACTGCGTGTGGATCTCACATTATTTGTAATGTGCAGGCACTAAGAAGAAGTAGATCGTTGAGCAAAGGAGAAGTGGACCTCCGCGTGGGCAATGGAGCACGAGTTCTTTGCTTTGGGCCGTGGGAGATTGTAGTCTACTTTTACCTTCTGGTTTAGTATTAGAACTTCATAATTGTTATTATGTTCCAACTATTACCAAGAATATTGTTTCGATTCCGGTTTTGGATTCGGAAGGTTTTTCATTTCAAATTAAGAATAATTGTTGTTCTGCTTATTTGAATGATTTATTCTATGTCTCAGCTAAGTTATCAAATGGTTTATATGTGCTAGACTTAGAAACCCACCTCTATAACATAGACAACAAGAAACCTAAAACAAATGATTCGAACCCGACATACCTATGGCATTGTCGATTAGGCCACATAAGTTTAAAGCGTATTGAGAAGCTTCATAAAGATGGAATTCTCAAATCATTTGATTTCGAATCATTTGATACTTGTGAGTTTTGCTTAATGGGGAAAATGACAAAGTCACCTTTCACAGGTTCAAGTGAAAGGGCCAATGACCTTTTAGCCCTCATACATACAGATGTGTGCGGACCCATGAGTACGTTGGTTAGGGGAGGGTACAATTACTTCATTACTTTTACCGATGATGTGAGCAGATTTGGATTTGTTTACCTCATGCGGCATAAGTCGGAATCCTTTGAAAAATTTAAGGAATTCCAGAATGAAGTACAAAACCAACTTGGGAAGAAAATTAAGGCATTACGATCTGATCGTGGTGGTGAATATTTATCTCAAGAATTTGGTGATCATTTGAAGGATTGTGGAATGCTTTCACAATGGACTCCACCAGGAACACCACAGTTAAATGGCGTTTCTGAAAGAAGGGATCGAACTCTACTTGATATGGTTCGATCCATGATGAGTCTTGTTGATCATCCTATTTCATTCTGGGGATTTGCGCTTGAAACAGCGGCATTCACACTTAACAGAGCACCATCCAAAGCAGTGGAAAAGACTCCATATGAAATGTGGACTGGAAACGTTCCAAAATTGTCTTTTCTAAGGATATGGGGTTGTGAAGCCTATGTAAAACGTTTACTTTCTGATAAGCTTTCACCCAAATCCGATAAATGTCTCTTTGTGGGTTACCCAAAAGAGACTAAGGGATACTACTTCTACAACCAAAGCGAAAACAAAGTGTTTGTTGCTCGTAATGGTGTCTTTCTGGAAAGTAGTTTATTTCCAGAAAAAATCTCGAAGAAATTCGAGATGAGCAACAAATGGATGAGGTTAACACCTCATCAGAGGCGGCCCGGCATGAAAATGCTCAGGAGGCGGTGCATTCAATTCACGTACCTCCTACCGTCCCACTTGGAGATACTCCGTGCGAAGTCACTCAACCTAATGAGGTAGAAACTTCTTCTATTGTTCCCCAACGTAGGTCTAGTAGGACCATCATTCCGTCAAAGAGATATATTGATTTCCTTTTGACTGAAAGTTCTGAAATAACGATTTTAGAATCAGAAGAACCTACTAGCTACAAAGATGCTTTGGAGAGCCAAGAATCCGAAAGATGGCTTGAGGCCATGAAATCTGAAATGGATTCCATGTCTGAAAATTAAGTATGGGACTTGGTTGATTTGCCTGATGGGATAAAACCCATTGGATGCAAATGGATTTTCAAGTTGAAAACAGACAAGGATGGAAACATTAGTGTTTTCAAAGTAAGGTTGGTGGCGAAAGGTTTCAAACAAATTCATGGTATTGACTATGATGAAACCTTCTCACCAAGTAGCCATCTTTGAAGTCCATTAGGATAATCCTTGCGATTGCGCCTTTCATGACTATGAAATATGGCAGATGGATGTCAAAACCGCTTTCTTGAATGGGTTCTTGAAAAAGGATGTGTACAAGACACAACCTCAAGGTTTTGAAGATCTAGAAAATCCAGGGAGGGTATGCAAGCTTAAGAAGTCCATTTATGGACTAAAGCAAGCATCAAGGAGTTGGAACCTCAGATTTGATGAGGCAGTCAAGAAATTTGGCTTTCTCAGAAATGAAGAGGAATCTTGTGTATACAAGAAGTTAGGTGGGAGTAGTATTACTTTTAGGGGTCTTGTATGTGGATGACATACTTCTCATAGGAAATGATAAGACCATGCTTGAGTCGATCAAGGAATGGCTTAAAAATTGTTTCTCTATGAAAGACCTAGGAGAGGCGAGTACATATTGGGAATAAAGATCTATAGAGATAGATCGAAAAGGCTAATTGGGCTCGGTCGGAAACTTATATTGATAAGGTTCTTGCAAGGTTCAAGCTGGAAAACTCCAAAAGAGGTTTCACTCCCATGCAACATGGCATTGCACTTGGCAAGACTCAGTGTCCTTCGAGTCCTGATGAGGTCAAGCGTATGAGTAATGTTCCCTATGCTTCTGCTGTAGGATCCATTATGTATGCCATGATATGCACTCGACCGGATGTTGCATATGCTTTGAGTATATGCAGCAGATACCAGTCAAATCCAGGAGATGTGCACTGAATTGCAGCGAAAAACATCCTTAAGTACTTACGAAGGACTAAGGATAATTTTTTGGTTTATGGTGGAGATAGTGAGTTGGTTGTTACTGGATACACCGATGCAAGCTTCCAGAGTGACAAAGATGATTTCCGATCTCAATCTGGTTTCATATTTTTTTCTCAATGGAGGAGCCGTGAGTCGGAAGAGCTCTAAGCGAGTACCATCGCGGATTCTACAACGAGGCCGAGTATATTGCGGCGTGATGCGAAGAAAGGAAGATGTTTGGATCAAAAAGTTCATTGGTGAGCTTGGTGTAGTTCCTAGGATTGAGAATGACATTGAGTTGTATTGTGACAACAATGGTGCCATTGCTCAGTCTAAGGAACCCAGATCGCATAAAAGGTCTAAACATGTGCTTAGGAAATTCCATCTCATTCGAGAGATCGTTGAAAGTGAGGATGTGAAAGTAAGCAAGGTTCATACTAAGGATAACATTGCAGATCCTCTGACTAAACCGCTTGCTCAACCTAAGCATGAGTGTCATACTAGGTCTATGGGGCTTAAGCATATGAGAGAATGGCTTTAGGTTGTTTACTTCATGTTTACAATTGTAAAGACACTTATTATGCTTTGAATGTTTATCAATAAAAATTCTTTTCTTATTTAATTGTTATTTGGTTTAGTATTAAATAAAATGTCCAAATAATTTGTGTTTTCAAATAGGATTATCGAAAACGTTTTGATAATGGAGCCCTATAAAGTGAACTGAAATCACAATTTATTTAAAGTCCCTAGTCTAAATCACTAAATTGGACATAAGTGATTTATTTAAAAGACTAGTATATAATTAATTGATAGCGCAGTTCAATGGGCTATGGAGACATAGAGATTCTAATTGATTATATGGATGTATAGTTGATACATTGAGACTTGACCTAATTAGATTCTAAAAGTAGAATCGAACTACTATATTTAGTGGATTCCTTAGACATGAGTATGTCTTAATAACCACAACATAATTAGTTTAACTTTGACATTGTTAAACGCCGTGCCGTAAAAGGAGGTTGTAAAGGCAGTGATCAGGTGGGCTAAGAATTGAGTGGGAGTTATGGTCATACAAGAGTGGATAAGTCCTCCTATTAAATAGGAATGGTGTCTGGGCCTCTTGATGAGCGAGAACTGGAAAATTACATGGCCATGCGGAATAGGATTAAAGAGTTAATCCTTATTTGAGCAGTTCGAACTCAGCGATCAAGGAACATAAATTTGAGAATAACATGGTGTTATCAAATTTGGCATTAAGTGACTTAAGGAATTTAGCATTGCGCTCTTGTCTTCGGACAAGTGGGAGATTGAAGGAATATGTCCTTTGACATCCCGACAATTACTAAATATAAAAGGAATTATTATAGAGATAATTAATTACGTTAATTTAGTAATCACATTTACTTGCTAGAGAATAAATGTTGGTTAGTAGCTCAATATTGATTGAACCTACAACTAAGTTAACCTAATCCTATGAGGTCACACATTGTAGTAACTAATTGAAGTAAGGAAACCTAGGCGATAGGAGAAATTAGGGTTAGGTTAGGTCTCTCTCTTATTTTATTCTCCTACTATTATAAAAGGTTATAATAGGAGAGAGGAATAGTACATTCAATTTGACAGTAACTTTTCAAACCGAAAAGAGAGAGAAAAACCCTATTATTTCCCTTTGGAAAATCCGGTCACCCTCCCTAAAAAGCAAGAGAGTGAAATCTGTTCATCCTCTTACGTTCTAGCAAACGTGTGAATTCAATTGGTGCTCGTGGACTAAGTAGAGGGACATCAATTGCTGTTCTTTGATCTCTAGCACTTGCAATCCGGTGGAAAATACGCTACAAAGGTTGTACATTCTTTTCCTTATAATATGATTCATATTTATGTTATGCATGCGATCTTGTGATAGATGTTAGGAAATTTGTTTCCTGAAATTCTGCTATATGCATCTATATGTTCCTACAATCAACACACCTATTTCTTAGTAGATGGAAGCGGATTTTAAATAGATATAGGGTAAATATTAGGAATATTACGGATAATAAAGATATGATAATATCTTTAGCATATATTATTAGCTTAGGGAAATATTATCTTAGAAATATTTCCAATAAGTATATGATTAGTATTAGGAAATAAGAATAATGTATCTTTTAGTGATAGTTTTCTAGTAGGAGTCCTTTTGTAGTCCTATATATATTGTACTCATGGTTCATTATTGAACACACATTAATTAATAAAATATAAACTCTACTACTATCTCCCTCTCATAACTAAACAACTTAACAGTAAAACACTGCAACAACCATAAGATAACATTTTCTAAGGACGAAATTATTATATGGGGATGTATACAAGATTAACGGAACACTTTTCTTGAATTCCAAAAAAAGCGAAATCTATAACCCCATCTTGCCTAAATCTCCAACAGATTTACTTGTATCCGCATGTCATTTTAACACGTATCCTTCTTTAATGGAGGAAATGTGAAAAAATAAAATATTCCTTTTGGTTAAAATCATTAGCAAAAAGAATCAAATTCTATCCAATAATCAACCTAGAAACAAAAAAAACTACAATTTTAAATTAACCATGAGCGGCTACGATATTATAAATTTCTTCCTCTTCACCGAATTTATAACCTACTTTAGCAAATTCATTTTATGTGGTTTCCCTGATCAAATTAAAAGTTACCAAGGAAACATGCATAAATAGGAAGCCGCCGAATACACCAGCTATACCTAACATGTGAAATGGATTCACTAGAAGCTACTAAAAAGTAATCACAAAAATCTAAACATTTATCTTGATCATAAGAAGGCGGGTAGGTAAGAATAGGAAGTTCAGAGGAGTGAAGGGGTTTATGAGGGACTAAAACACAGCTAGCTACTAAGTAGGTACTAGGTTTCATGTGAATTGTGAAATACCCCCTTGTTGCAACACTTCTCCTAATCCCTGTAGGACGTGGTAAACGAGAATTAATTATCGGGGACTTATGCGAAGCTTAAGGAAGGATTTTTTTCCCTTACTCTCTTGAGTAAGCAATTAAACTCCCTTTGACTAGTAATCACGTCAGCCATCTCCATTTCTTTATTTACTCATCGCCTGGAAGGGATAAAAAAAGATCTTGTTGTTTCTTCAACATTTTTTGATCTCTAGTGGACCTAATTCGCGGTCTAATTAGGCAAAATATTGCTTCGAACATAGGAGTTGCTAAGCGTAAAATTCGGGAAAAAGAGCCAATTGTATGAAAAATACTACAGGAAGTTATGCAAAAACTGTTTTTCTTTTTCCATGGGCTATGAGTTTTGATATATTGGGTGTATCATATTTATAGAAGCTTTAATTTTCGTGCTTCCTCTTATTTTTATGATACATAGTAAGTTATCAGAAAAGGTAGAATTCTTAGAAACAACTTTTTATTATTCTCCTTCATAAATTTTCAAGTTTTGTTTTTTTATTTATTTAGTTGTTTTAAGGCCTTTGCATGGGTTCCAAATTGTACTTAGTGTCTTAGTTAATGAACGGGTTGGGCCATCAATGCCTTTGAGATGTTAGCTGAGGAAGCTGAGGTTCCCAGCTTCGTTCGTCGTCTGGAGTACCAACAGAGCGTCCATCAGGCTATGGTATGTGCCGAGGAACGTCCAGAGTTTTCGGAGTCAGACGACGAAGCTGCGGCTGTGGAGGAGAACCCAGAAGACGACCAAGAAACTCGTGCTGAAGACGAAGCCTAATTTTAGGTTTATTTTCATGTTTCTTGGCTTGTTTGCCGCTGTACCTTTAACTCTTCAGCTCCTAGGTTGTAATTCTTGATCAATCATATATGAAGGAGAATTTTTGTCAATTGCCTGTCTTTTATCTTTCTGAATTCCAATTTGACTAAGTATTGAATGAGCTTCGTCCTGAATGTTGGACGATCATCACAGATGTTTAAGGAAATAACAACGTGCTTGCCTTTAGACGACCGAAAATCTTTCCAAAAAACATCCAAAAGAAGTGACTCGTCCTTAACTTTTTTGGACGGTCTACGATATTTAATTGAACTGCACAAGCCACTTCTGATCCTTGCCCATGGACGATTATAAATTTCTCAAAAAGTGCCCAAGTGCTTATAGAGGATCGTTCTGAAACTCTAGATGGTCTTCTCCTTTTAAACGAGCCACACTTTAGCCGTTTTTCTTGAGTTGGTAATACTCGTCTCGCAAGTATCAAAATATTACAAAGACATTTCTAGTTTGCCTCTGGTTTTAGACGACCTTCTCTCTTTAGCTCGTCCTATAGGCTTGTCTCATCCCCCCTTCTTGGGCTAAGCTCAACCATTGGACGAGCCATAGTCCAAGGAGAAGAGCGGCCATCCTTGGCTAGCCGCCGAATTTGCTAAGGACGAGCTTTAGAGACGGTCTAACATTTTCCTTGCCGCCTTCCTTGAGTGAGCAACACTCGTCCGAAAGTAGTGATCCCTTACTAGAGTCTTTACTACTTAGCTGCCCGTGTATTTGAAAATAAGAATCCTTTACTAAGGGCTTATTTCTGGTCAGCTTTCTCTTAGAGACTTTGACGTTTCTCTTACTAGAGATTTTGTCAATTTGGTAGCCAATTTGTGCTGTCAACCTTTAAGTTGTTGCTCTTTTGGCCGGTCTCCTCGAGGGAATGATGTTCGGCATAGAAGGGAGTATTTTTGTGACAAGTTATTGTCACTTTTAGACTAGTAACTGATTTAATGCCCCAAAGTGAACTAACTTGGTGAAAATAAACATGAAAATAAAGACGATAAGATAGTAGGAATTGTATTATATGAATTTTGCTTGACTAAGTGCCAAGATACATGTATACAATTCTTTTTTCTAGTCGGTGCCGTGGCACTTTGGACTTACTACAACTTTCAGCTGGATTCCTGACGATGATCGAGTTAAACATGATACTTCTTCAGATTATCTGAGTTCCAAGTGCGCTGTATAATCCGTCCATCCAGATCTTGGAGACGAAAGGTGCCACTGCGCAGCTCTTCTATAATCAGATAAGGTCCTTCCCAATTTGGAGTTAGCTTTCCCATCTCCTTGGCTCGTCCAACAGCCTCCATCTTCCTAAGAACAAGATCGCCCACCTTGAGCTGTCGTCTAACAACTCTTTTGTTAAACTCCCGAGCTATTCTCAACTTGTACAATTGCATTCTCAGTAAGGCATTGCCCCTGACTTCTGGTACTTGGTCCAAAGCCGTGCGTAATGCAGCCCAGTTGGCATCTTCTGTGTACAACATGACTCGCAAGGTGGGTTCATCAATCTCAATGGGCAAGACGGCTTCAGTGCCATAGACTAACATGAAAGGCGTCTCGCCTGTTGAATTCTTAGCGGTTGTTCTAATGGACCATAACACTAGTTGCAACTCTTCAACCCATTGTCCCTTGGCACTTTCAAGCTTCCTCTTGATTCCGTTTGATAGAATCTTGTTGAAGGACTCGACTTGTCCATTGGCTTGTGGGTGGGCGACTGCAGCAAAGTGAGCTTTGATTTCTCTTTCTGACAACCAATCTTTCAATTTAGGCGTTTCAAACTGTGGACCATTATCAAAGACGATGGACTGGGGCATGCCAAAACGAGTTATAATGTTTTTCCAGATGAAGCCCTTGACGTCGTTTGTTGTTATTCCTCGCATGGTTTCAGCCTCTATCCATTTAGTGAAATAGTCAACTGCTACTAACACAAACTTCTTTTGCCCCGCGGCCATGGGGAAAGGTCCTAGAATATCCATGCCCCATTTGGCAAAAGGCAGAGGAAACAAGATAGGAGTTAGATAGTTGGACGGCTTCTGATGCAGGTTCCCATGCTTCTGGCAACTATCACACTTTTTTGCATAGACGAGGGCGTCTTCCTTCAAAGTAGGCCAGTAGTACCCCGTCCTTAAAGCCTTTTCTCCTAATGCTCTTCCCCCAATGTGCGATGCACAAGCTCCCTCATGGAGTTCTTTCAAAACTTCCAGGCCATCTTCTTTAGTGATGCACTTGAGGAGAGGACGGTTGAATGATTTATTGTAGAGGGTCTCATCCCATAGTTCAAACCACTTGTCCCTAGCCTTCACATACTTAGCCTCTACAGGATCCGAAGGTAATCGCCCCGTCTTCTTGTATTCTATGATCGGCTCCATCCAGACCGCTCCTCGGCTAAGAAACATAATCTGCTCTTGGTCAATGCTCTTTTTGGGTTTGACTTCCCAAAAAACCGTTCTTGGCACATCTCCTTCAGTAGGCGCCAATTTAGAGAGAGCATCAGCTTGATGATTTTTCGACCTTGGTACTTGGTCGAGAACAAATCGCTTTAATGGCTCAATCTCATCCTTGATCAGTCGCATGTATTTGCTCATTGATGCTTCTTTGCATTCAAAATCTCCATTGACCTGACTGACGACTAAGAGAGAGTCCGATTTGGCCTCAATCTCTACGACTCCGGCCGCCTTGCACATTTTGATTCCGGCCAAGAGTGCTTCATATTCGGCTTCGTTATTGGATGCTTTGAATTGGAATCTTAATGCATACTCAAACTTGTCCCCTTCGGGAGATTGGGCAAATGATTCCCGCCCCACATCCATTGACCGTGGACGACCCATCGACCATGAGCGTCCAATGCTTCCTTCCTTCACTGGGTCGATATTGGCTCTATATTTGGTCGAGTAAGCTCAACAATAAAATCTCGCCAAGGCTTGCCCCCTAATGGCTTTCCTTGGTTCGAATGATATATCAAACATGTTGAGCTCAATCGCCCATTTTAGCATTCGTCCGCGGCCTCCATCTTCTCGAGAACTTGCTTCAAAGGTTGATCGGTATAGACGAGTATACCGTGCGCCAAGAAATAGGGCCTTAACTTTCTGCCGGCCATGACTAGGGCCAATCCAAACTTCTCAATGGGAGTGTACCTATTTTCCGTCTTTGAGGACGTGACTCACGAAGTATATTGGGACTTGGACGGATTCTCTTTCGGCCAAATAGAACAAAGACTCACGGCTTGAGCGGACACGACTAAATATACAAACAACTTTTCCCCCTCGACTGGGGGACCAACCTAGGCAAACGCCGAAGGTGGTCCTTGACTCCATGTAGTGCTCGCTCCGCCTCATCTCGTCCACTCAAACTTAGCATTCTTCTTAATAGCGGCGAAGAAGTGATGGCACTTGTCGCCCGACTTAGACAAGAATCGTCCCAAGGGCGGCCGGCAACCCGTCGCCTCTCGAACATCCTTCACCTTTGACGGAGACTTCATGCCTAAAATAGCTTGTATCTTCTCGGGATTTGCTTCTATTCCCTCCTCGGTCTACCAAGAAGCCTAGGAACTTTCCCCGACAAAACCCCAAACACACATTTGTTTGGGATTCGGCTTTTAACTTGTATTTCCCGAGAGTTTCAAAGGTTTCTCTCAAATCACCCACATGACTTTCTTCTTGACGGCTCTTGACTATCATATCGTCAATATACGCTTCCATGTTCCTTCCCAATCGCGGCTGAAAACAAAGACTTGATCAATCTTTGAAATGTGGTTGAGCATTACGCGGACCAAAATGGCATTCTCGGCCCAACCATACAATCCTTTTTCGGTAATGAAGGACGTTTTGTCCCGATCCTCTCGGCCACATGGGAATTTGATGGAAACCTGAATAGGCGTCCATGAAGCTTAGTAAAGCGTGGCCAGTGCAGTCTACTAGACGATCCAACTTAGGAAGCGGTCCTTGGGACAAGCCTTGTTGAGATCGGTATAGTCTACACACATCCTCCAGGTGCCATTGGGCTTGGGCACCATGACCACATTTACTATCCATTCCGGATAATAAGTCTCTTTGATGAATTTTGACTCCAATAACTTCTGAACTTCCTGGTCGACCGCTTGATTCCTAGCCGGCCCCAAATGCCTTTTTCTTCGACGGACGGGCTTTAATGATGGATCAACATTTAGCCGGTGGACGGCTACCTCTGGATCAATTCCGGGTATTTCTTCAACACGAGTAAGCAAACACGTCTTGAAATTCTTTCAAAGAGGCGATTAAGAGACTCCTCAAGCCCAAAGAGAGTGAAGAACCAATTTTCAAGGTTCGTTACGGGCGAGCCTCATCCGCATGAAACATCCTCTCGGAGCCTCGGCGGTTCCGACGCTCTATCGCTAGTCCCATGATGGCCATCACTTCTTCAGGCAAGGGAGGCTCTTCCTTGATGATCTCATATTTCCTCTTTTTGCTGGGAAGATGCTCAGACGCCTTCCTTGAGGGAGCGAGAGGCGTCTGAGAACTTTCAATGGCTGTCTTCAATGAGGCCACTTGGTCCTTTACTAACCCGGACGTTTTCCTCTCGCTAACCACCTTCATCTTATCTTTCTCTATTTCAGACGTTTTCCTTTCACCAGTAACCTTCGTCTGATCTTCATGGCATATCTTCCATGATGACGGCTTGAGGGTAGTCAGATAACATTCCCTAGCCACCTGCTGGTCTCCATATAAGGAGCCAATCTTGCCATCATCACATTCATACTTCATCAACATTAGGTGAGTTACAATTACTGCTTTGACATGATTCAGAGTTGGTCGCCCAAGAATGACGTTGTAGGCTGTCAAATTTCGGACCACCAAGAACTTGATAAACAGAGTTCTAGCGACATCCTTTTCTCCCACTCGAACGGGTAAAGTAACAGTTCCCATTGGGTGGATGACGCCTCCCCCAAACCCTATGATGGGATGGTGAACGGGAACTAAGTTCTTCTCATCAAATTTTAATCTGGACAAGCAGTCGGCACTGATGATATCCGTCGAGCTTCCAGTGTCGATCAGAATTCTTCTTACTCTCAAGTTTGCTATCTTCATTTCTACAACCAAAGGATCATCATGGGGAGTCCTCAACCTGCCCCGATCTTGCTCACTAACTACCACCCTTGGGAAGGGCTCAGCCTTTGTCTGATCAGCTAACAAAACTTGGCCAAGCTCCCTAAGGTAGTTTTTGTGTCCTCTATTGGTTGGTCCTCCGGCAGCAAACCCTCCAGAAATTACGAGAACAACATCTTCGTCTGTGCTCTCACTCTCTTTCTTCTTAGTCTACCAATTGTCTTTCCTTTGAAACTTCCTTCCCCCTTGAGGCATATAGGAGTTCATCTTTCCCTTTCGAGCTAGCTCCTCCAAAGCCTTCTTGAGGTGCTTACATTCATTAGTTCCGTGACCGCAATCCTTGTGGAAGTGGCAATACTTGCTCTTATCCCTATTTCTATAAGGAGTTTTCATCTCAGCTGGGGCCTTCAACTCATATTGATCCTTAATCTCCATGAGAATGGAGTATTGGTCTTTGTTAAATTCAATAGGATTGGATGAGGATGGCTCAGTCTCTTTTCTCTTGCTCCTTCTGGACGAAGTGGTGGTGGAGGTTATAGCCCAAGTCTCAGCCTTCTTGGGGTTGCTCTTCTTTGGGTGAGCAACCTCTTCGAGCTTCTTAGACTCGAGATGCTTTGCCTCGGCACACACTTCGGTAGCGTGAATAAACGCTTCGGCTTCCCTTAAGGCTTCAAGAAGAGTGGAGATTTTCTTTTAACAAGATCAAACTTAAAGCTTCCTGGCCTTAGACCCCTAATGAAGGCGTCAAAGGCCACTCCAAAGATTAAGATCTTGGATCCGAAGGGCTTCTAAGTTGAATCTCTTAACGAAACTTCTAAGAGCTTCCTTAGGTCCCCTGGACGACCTTGCTTAGGTGCATGCTTGTTTTTTGCTCTTGCTTGTTGGCAACAAAGTGACTAGTGAATAAGAAACCGAGTTCCGTGAAATTATTGATCGAATTGGGTGGAAGATTGTTAAACCACTTCGAGCTACTCCCTTCGAGTTCTTTGGGAAGTTCTTACACCAGGTAGCATCATCTACTCCTTAGACGTACATCTGATGTTTGTAAGCAGATAAGTGATCATCGGGATCTGTTGTTCCATCAAAAGGTTCTATAGTAGAGAGTTTAACCTTTGGGAAGGGGGCGCCTCCATTATCCTGGCCGAGAATGGAGTGGGCCGATAATCTGGAGGGCTCCCATCTGTCCCTCAATGGGTATGTACTCCTTACGATATTCCTTTAACACAGGATCAGACGACGTGTTTGCGAGCAATGGACGCCTATAGACCATGGGCCGAGCCACCGTCTTCTCCCCGCCGTGGATGAACAAGAGAGTGACTTAAACTTCGTCCCTCCCCTCTGGACGACAACCTCAATGGAGGGTCTCTCAGGTATGATGTAGAACCTGTCGCTGATCGTTGTATTGCAGCAGCTCTCTTTGCTTCTAGATATTCCCTGGCATCTGTTTCCATTCGGTGCCCACTTGGACGAACATGGTCTTGGGTCCTTACCACCAGGTTCCAATCCATCTTTCTTCGCTGATCCTTATCCTCTTGTTGCTTTCCTCTCGCCGTTCTCCTAGAAGGTTCCTGACGAACATGCCGGCTAGGGCCTGGACGATCCTCTTGGGAACGTCCCCTAGGAGGAGGTGGATTGTTAACACCGGCTCGGGGTTAAGCTTCAAAAACAAAGATATTGCTCTTGATTCGTTCTTGGACGATCGCATCCATCTTTGCCTCGGAAATCATTCAAGGCGTTCTCTAGATGAGCGGCGAGTCCACTGGACGTTCAAGATTCTCTTGAATGACCTGGTTTGGCTTGGTCCAAGAATCTTGGACGATGGATGGGGGCCTATCCCTTCCTCGAGGCGCTCTCGTGTTCTACTGTGTCTTCGACATTAACCCGAAGACTTCGGTTTTAGCGAGGTTGGACGATTGACAATCCGCTCATCGTTGCGTCTCCCCCACGAGACGGCGCCAAATGTTTCGTCTAATTGTCCAACAAGTAAGCTGTAGGCTTAGCTTCCTTGTCGAGCAAGTAAATGAGTATCTTGAGTGTTCTTCAGTTGGAGACTTGTGCAACAGATGTCTGAATCAACTTTGTCCAAGCCTGAGCTTCACTCCCGAACCTGCAAAAAGGGACCCACCTTGGAGGTTTGGGTGGTGGTTCCCCCTCCGAAGCTTAAGTCAGGTATCAGGAGTGGTAAGAGAAAAGTAGAGATAGAGAGAGAAAGTGAGAGAGTAGTTTTACAGAGTAACTTTGCACTGTTTGCATTGAATGAGCTTTCTCCTGATTTCAGGGGTATTTATAGTGATAGCAAGATGACAGCTAACCTTAAAATCTGACCTAGAATAGTGGATTCTGATTGGCTGAAGAATCAGATCATGACATGTGGCAGGCCATGGTTTGTGAAGATTAACCTTTCTCCTGTAGCCACTTTACAGGGCTGGGTTCTGACTGCTGGGCCAGAAGAAAAAGCCTTTTAACCCCACTGAGTCTAGCCCAGGGATTAAGTCTTCTTTCAATATTAATTTGGGGGAGGACACATGTACGGTTTAGAGAAGTCCAAGCGTCCTCAAAGGGACCGTAGATTTTAGGCTACAACAGTATGGAAGAAATTTTAGCAATCAAAATTAAAAAAAGTGGTGGTTCAAATGAGATCTAAGCTAGCTGGACACTAATGGATCAGGGTGACACCGACCCGTATTAGTCAAATTGGCTGAGTTTGATAACACGTCATTCATTTGTTCGCTTAAATCTCAGTTGTCTAAATGAAATGGGAAGAACTTCAATAGACAAAGGGAATGCAATTTTGTAGATTTTGGAAAATTATGCAAGCACAACAAATATGTTTTAAATGGCTAATTTTATCAAAAATTTGGTACAATCCAAATAGGCTTCTTATAGTTGTTATGCTAATTTTAGCAATAAAAAAATAGATGAAATAGTATGGAAGAAATTTTAGCAATCAAAATTAAAGTGGTGGTACAAATGAAATCTCAGCTAGCTGAACACTAATGGATCCGGGTGACACCGACCCGTATTAGTCAAATTGGTTGAGCTTGATAATACGTCATTCATTTGTTCGCTTAAATCTCAGTTGTCTAAATGAAACGGGATCAAAATAAAAAAAAAATGGTGGTTCAAATGAGATCTAAGCTAGCTGGACACTAATGGATCCGGGTGACACCGACCCGTTATCCGTCCACTGACAGGAGCGGGAGGTTCTCGTTGCCTAAATGAAACGGGATCAAAATAAAAAAAAATGGTGGTTCAAATGAGATCTAAGCTAGCTGGACACTAATGGATCCGGGTGACACCGACCCGTTATCCGTCCACTAACAGGAGCGGGAGGTTCTCGTTGCTCTGTGAAACCAGCCTCACGCAATGCCCTCCACTCTAGGACCCAAGAGACTCAGGCCTTCGCCCAAGACCCATGGATCAGCTCCCAACTTGGACAGGGCAGGCCAGCATAAAGCCAACCCAGGACCCGACCCAGCAATCTGGATCCATGTTCCACCACCTCGTTGTCCCCACTTGGGTCACAAGCTCGCGTTACTGAGCTCGACGTGAATTAGAGTGTTCTGTCAGTTTATTAAGTGAACAAAAGTTTGTATTGTTAGCGATGTGGGGTAACAGAGTTCCATTCTTCCACGTCTCTGAAGTTGCATATTTTGGCTCTAAAGTTTCATTCTCCTCTCTATCAAAACTTTCTTATTTTCCTAAACTACACTGCTGCCTTATGCCTACTCTTCTATGTCATACAATTGACTAAACGTTCTCCAAGTTGTAATGAAAACATAGACAAAGAGAAATAGAGAATCACTTGCAAAGATTTACCAATAGTTGACAGCCATATAAAGTAGTAATAGAGGCTCTAGAACTACAGCTTGATAAGTAATAAGCACAGATCAATATAATCTTAACCACTAAATTAGTTCAAAATGCTTACGTTTTTCTAAAAAATTTCAATCCAAAATCAAAAGTTATATCAAAATGCCTAATATTTTTTCCTGCTATATAGCACTATTCTACTACTAAGGATCAACACACCTATTTCTTAGTAGATGGAAGCGGATTTTAAATAGATATAGGGTAAATATTATGAATATTATGGATAATAAAGATATGATATATTTTCAATAAGTATATGATTAGTATTAGGAATAATGTATCTTTTAGTGATAGTTTTCTAGTAGGAGTCCTTTTGTAGTCCTATATATATTGTACTCATGGTTCATTATTGAACACACATTAATTAATAAGATATAAACTCTACTACTATCTCCCTCTCATAACTAAACAACTTAACAGTAAAACACTGCAACAACCATAAGATAACATTTTCTAAGGACGAAATTATTATATGGGGATGTATACAAGATTAACGGAACACTTTTCTTGAATTCCAAAAAAAGCGAAATCTATAACCCCATCTTGCCTAAATCTCCAACAGATTTACTTGTATCCGCATGTCATTTTAACACGTATCCTTCTTTAATGGAGGAAATGTGAAAAAATAATTTCCTTTTCTGGTCGGAGGATGGGTATAAGAGAACGTACAAATTGTTTGACGAAGAAATCGTCTGTGGTACCAGCATTGTTGCATGTTTCTACAAAGTGAGCAATGTGTTGCTTAGGATTTCCTTTCCCATCAAATTGTTGATTCCTTTTGGTTAAAATCATTAGCAAAAAGAATCAAATTATATCCAATAATCAACCTAGAAACAAAAAAAAATACAATTTTAAATTAACCATGAGCGGCTACGATATTATAAATTTCTTCCTCTTCACCGAATGTATAACCTACTTTAGCAGATTCATTTTATGTGGTTTCCCTGATCAAATTAAAAGTTACCAAGGAACCATGCATAAATAGGAAGCCGCTGAATACACCAGCTATACCTAACATGTGAAATGAATTCACTAGAAGCTACTAAAAAGTAATCACAAAAATCTAAACATTTATCTTGATCATAAGAAGGCGGGTAGGTAAGAATAGGAAGTTCAGAGGAGTGAAGGGGTTTATGAGGGACTAAAACACAGCTAGCTACTACGTAGGTACTAGGTTTCATGTGAATTGTGAAATACCCCCTTGTTGCAACACTTCTCCTAATCCCTGTAGGACGTGGCAAACGAGAATTAATTATCGGGGACTTATGCGAAGCTTAAGGAAGGATTTTTTTCCCTTACTCTCTTGAGTAAGCAATTAAACTCCCTTTGACTAGTAATCATGTCAGCCATCTCCATTTCTTTATTTACTCATCGCCTGGAAGGGATAAAAAAATATCTTGTTGTTTCTTCAACATTTTTTGATCTTTAGTGGACCTAATTCGCGGTCTAATTAGGCAAAATATTGCTTCGAACATAGGAGTTGCTAAGCGTAAAATTCGGGAAAAAGAGCCAATTGTATGAAAAATACTACAGGAAGTTATGCAAAAACTATTTTTCTTTATCCATGGGCTATGAGTTTTGATATATTGGGTGTATCGTATTTATAGAAGCTTTAATTTTCGTGCTTCCTCTTATTTTTATGATACATAGTCAGTTATCAGAAAAGGTAGAATTCTTAGAAACAACTTTTTATTATTCTCCTTCATAAATTTTCAAGTTTTGATTTTTTATTTATTTAGTTGTTTTAAGGCCTTTGCATGGGTTCCAAATTGTACTTAGTGTCTTAGTTAATGAACGGGTTGATTAGTTGCATTAACTAAGCAAGGGCGTTTTGGCCTTATGTTAACTTGGATCTGATTTTATTTCTTTAGCTTAGTTGCATGTGGTCATGTGGATCACTTGGCTTGCATTGTTAAGGTCCACGAGTTTCGTAGTTGTTAACTTGTTATATTTTCCTTTAACGCAAACGAAAGGTTATGTTAAATTACTGGCTTGATCAAAGGCCCAAAGAACTTGTTGTTAGCTTTCTTTTTCTTCAAGCCTCAACAGTCAAATAATCAAACTCCTATGGACGTCAAAATTGAAATTTCGAACCATGAACGTTCTCTTGACTCTCGAGTAAGTCATCAACTAGGACGTCATCATTTTGAATTTTCTTGATGGATACGATGTAAAATACTGATGACTTCTTTTTTTGGGGGGGGGGTTGGAACTAAAATTTAGATATCAAAATATTTTATACATGAACTTTTTCCAGCATTTTATGTAACTTTATTTCAAATAGAGCCCAACACTCTCTTATTTCACATTTAGGAATTTATTATTTTTAATTTTGGTATGAGATTATCGGTTCTTAGTGCTTGTTGGATCAGCGTAGAAAAAAGGAATATTAAAGTTCAAAGGAAATGGAATAACGTAAAGTTGTTTAGTTGGAAAAAAATATTGGAAGTCATATAAGTTGGAAAATGTTGTTTACAAGGAAATACATGAAAAAACTGAAAAAATTAATTTCCCATGTTCAGCCAAACGATAACTTAATAAATAAATCTCGCACCAAAATTGCCAACCCTACTAATTCTTCATCAATATTATGGACTTTGTGATACACTTGTACTAGTGTTTCTTTTCTTCTTTTTCTTTGTTGTAGAGAAGTCCAACTTGATACATTTTTAAACAAACAAATACGACTTACGAAGTATAAAAGAAGATTGTGTGAAAGAAGTAAAAGTTGCTTACTAATCAAATGAGTAACGGTCTTTCGTGGTGGGCTTGGAAAACATTGTATTCAAACTGAGGAGTCTACTGTGTACTCCAATGTAATAGAAGTAAATGATAGTAATTATATGCATAGTACATAACTTTAGGATTCTATATATAGTTTTCAGTCTCAAAGAGAATCAAATCACTTCTAGTAAAAATCCTTTGCTTATATCTCTTAACTATAATCAAACAAATTACATCAGATCCAAATAGTAGCAATGGACTTGAACAAAATCAAGGAGAAGACCATTCTTGCAAGCCCAGCCCTTCAGGAGGTTAGTTAATTATCTTATTAATTATATATTATGATTAATTATTTGTATTTTACAAATTACAACTCTTTTCTTAAATTTAAATCACTTGCCAAACTTAGAAGTATATATGTAGTATGATGATTACTGATGGCTCAAGAGGGAATAATGGTATACTATATGATGATTTTGTATTAATATATGTGATTTGGCATGATTTTTTTTGACAGTATATCTTGAAAACAAGTGCTTACCCAAATGAGCATGAGCAGATGAAGGAAATTAGAGATGCCACTGTGGTGAAATACAAACACATGTACACTCTTTTTCTCTTTCTTTTTCTAGGTGAAAAATAAGCTCTGTGTTATATTTTCATGGGGTTGGGATGGCGTTATAGGGAAAGGGTATCAAAATTCTCTTAGTTTGACCTGAGATAGAAAATTAATCAAAAAGGGGGCCAATTCGCTTCACCTTCGTTCACTTTAGTCCATTTTTCATGTCTGCATTTAAATAATGGTGTCACATTATACCTTATACGTTTCCTTATAATATATGCACTATCGGTAATCTATTATCTATGTCACTATGTGTATTTGTCAGTAACTTCTTACTATATGCACTAATGATAATCTCATTCCAAAGTAGTCTTCGATCGACTTGAAACAACTTTACCTTAAATATTTGAGGTCTTGGGTTTGAATCTTTGTCAAGTGTGGTGTTTGGGAATAAGGATTCCTTATCCTCCCTAGTCCCCTCTCTCTCAAGCATCCAAACTACAAATGTTATACCAAGAATCCGTGAGAGTTGAGGTGCGGGCATAGTCTTCTCCTTACCATTTAAAAACAAAAATTCACCATAATCTCATTACAATCTTATGAGCTTTGTGGCACGTTGCATTTAAAAATCCGTATCTAATTTTTATTTATTCAAATTAATTAAGTTAAAGGTTATACTTTAAGTTGGGAGCCAATAAATACACGCAAGTTAAGTTTTGGGCCAATAAGAGCTACTTAATTTCAATTTACAATGACAATAAGTTATAATAAGCTATCAGCTTAGATAAACTAACTTAAGTTAAAATAAATTCACATGAATGGCGAATAGAATACAATTTTAATGTACCAAAATATTCAAGTAAGATATTGATGGACCAAATAGTAAAGTAAATGTAATTTACTTATTTCTTGTCTGTTGGGGTGTTCAGGAGCATCATGAATGCATCGGCAGATGAAGCACAATTCCTTTCAATACTATTGAAACTCATGAATGCCAAGAACACTTTAGAAATTGGCGTATTCACTGGCTATTCACTTCTTGCTACTGCACTCGCTCTCCCTGAAGATGGCAAGGTGAACTTTCTCAACAAGCTAATATTATTCTTAACCAATTTTCCTGAAAAGAAGTTTGACTTTATCACTTGGTCTTCCTTTTTCTAAAGGTGTTGAGATCATACAGAGTTTTCAAAATAACTCTACACGATAGAGTTCGTTAAATATTTTTCTAAAGTGTGCTTCTTTAGTCTAAAAGCATTAATATTTTATTTATGATTGTAGGTTTTAGCAGTTGACCCAGATAGAGAAGCATACGAAGTTGGACTACCAGCCATTAAAAAGGCCGGAGTTGAGCATAAAATTGACTTTGTTGAAGGAACCGCCACACCATTTTTGGATGACCTAATTAATGAGGTAAGGCATACAAAATCAATTTGTACTATTGTTAGATCCTAAAGGTGGTTAATAGATCAATTATTCAATTTCTTTTTTGAGTTTTTAAATAGTTACTAGTTGTTAGACCCGAGCTATGCCCCGGACAATTATAATTTTCATTTATTAATATTTTACTTTAAAACTATAACCCCAAACATTACTTGGTTTAGTGGTTAAGACTTGAATATAGTGAATTGAAGTCATGAGATCAAATCTTGTTTAGAAACGCCTTTTAGTATAGATGTGTAACGTTGTTGACTTATTAAAATGCAGGGCAAGGAAGGAACCTTTGATTTTGCGTTTGTTGATGCTGACAAGGAAAACTACATCAACTACCATGAGCCATTGCTAAAACTTGTCAAAGTTGGAGGACTAATTGCCTTTGACAATACTCTTTGGTTTGGCTCAGTTGCCTATGATGAAGATGATGAAATATTCAAGAATGATCCAGTTATGAAAGTTGTTAAACATGGACTTGAACCAATCAAGAAGTTGAATAGCTTCCTTGCAAAGGACCCTCGCATTGAATCAAGCCTTCTTTCAATTGGTGATGGCCTTACACTTTGCAGGCGCAAATATTGAAGTTTCGTCTCTTTTTTTTCCTCTAATGTTATGTTGAGTGGTCTAAGTAATTACACCAATAAAATAGTCCTATCATGTTTTTTTTTGAAGGGATAGAAATGTAATGTTACAAGTCAATCAAATATTGAAATCTTTTGGGTAATCCAATTGGCACAATTTCAAATCAACTACTTATAGTACTAGCAATATATATTGTAACCTTGTGTAGTGTTTGGGCCAATCACTGGACTGGCCAATCTTGGGAAAGCCCACCTTATCAAACAAGCGGGTCACAGCTCATATTACTGGGGTAAAAGGATCTTAATTTTTCCCCTATCATCATGGGTTATTGACTAAGGGAGTATTGAATATTTCAATAGAAACTAGAGCTTCTCTCTTTACATTATCTCTCTCTCTTTACCTCGATCATCTATTAAGCTTGAACGTAGGGAGGGACGGTCCCGGAACAATCCCGAGGTAGTCTAACCTTATTTTGCGGGTCGGGGGCGGGCTAGGATCTCGGGGGCCTGTGCGAATTCATAAAATTAGGCCCTTAAATCTCATTTTTTCCGAAAGATACCTGGAAGGTAGGAATTTATAGATATGGTGGAATTGGGAACCGATGACAGAAGATGTTTGGTTAGAATTAGAAGGAGATTACTTTTCATCTCATAAAGTGGGTGTTGGACCACCGAAAAAAGAAAGAAAGAAAAAAATAATGAGATAAGCTACAGGCCTACCGTTGTACAACATTAGCTAATTGGCTTTTCCCAAAATGCTTCAACAAGGTTCGACCTCGGATTCTTTGGTTTGGAGCCCAAAATTACACCACTGATCCATACTGTTTCCATTGCTGTATTGTTGTAACAATAATAATAACTATAATTTTTTGGGGCTCCTGCTACTCGGAGGCCCTATTCCGTCGCACACGTTGCGCCGGGCCAAGCGCCACCCCTATTGCGGGATTACGACGTACTTCAATCGAAGATCGGGCGTACTTTATAAAAGGCCACATCAAATCTTCCCAACCTATCATAATCTCTTAATTTCTTGACAGAATCATGTAGAATTGGTTAATGGCTCGATTTAGCCCAACCACAAGCTGGCCTAGAAACTAATGCATCCTTGGTTCTTGTTCTCACAAGTCGCAACCAAGCTTACAATGAATTATCTAAGGTTAGAATGATTCAATATAAATCTTAATTAAATATATAAATCTTATTTGTATCAGTTTTTTTATAACGTACTTACATGGCTCGGCTTTTTATTAGGTAGTTTCTCACAAAAAATGTATTTCATAAGGTACTTTCTTGCAAATTTTCTGTTTTTATTTACCAAATTGACAAATTGTATTTTTCTAAACCATTTTGGGTAATCCATCTTATTGTTTAGTAGTAAAACTTTTAACTTTGTACAAAAGACAACAAATTTTACTTATAAAATTCATTTTGCATATAATGAAACTTCATTTTCGAATATTTGAAAACTTTTTCTATACATTCCAAACTCCTTACCAACTTGTGAAGTGTTAATTACCAAACTCTTAATTAAAGTTATTTAACGATAATCAACTTCAAAAAAAATTCATATGAGAGAATTACAAACATAAATTTCACTCAATTTAACATAATAATAGTGTATGGGGGTTGTCCAAGTTTCATACCGGTCCAACCGGACCACCAATGACCGTCATGGTCAAACCATCCAGGTATCTCCGGATGACCAGGATGAGAATCTACGTGATACCGATATTACTAATATACCAGGTCCTTATTGAGCACCTTACCGGTGTTAGCCGTGCAGGCCATTCTCAAATGAGCACAGGTCCGATCCAAGTACTACCTTAGCAAAGTATATGGGCCTAAAGATAAGTATCAAAAGAGGTTAGAATTGTATTCAACCAATAGGAGCAGTGTCCTACCTAGCTCGGGACACTACCGGCTCCAATAAATACCCCACGATCTGAGTCATAAGGTACGTTCACAATAATAATTATACTGCACTTGAGAGCTACTGACTTTATCTTTACTGACTTAGACATCGGAGGTGCGTTCCTCTGATCAACCCCCGAGGTTAGTTTACGTGTTCTGTATTGCAGGTCATCAAACCGGCTCACATGATAAGGAAATACCGTTCCCATACCATTTACTCCATACCGGAACAAATAGCTAGACAAAAATGTGATTTATATTGAGAGAACAGTAAATTCCACTGTTAAGCATAGTGAATGTTCTGACATGCATTTAGTGCATGTTGGGAAAAGTTTTCTTCCGCCGCTGCAATTGTTGAAAATATGCAAGTGTACACAGTGAAATTTTGCTTATAAATACCGTCGATGTAAGAAGTGAATTTGCACAATTCGAATACAATACACTCTTCTGATATATTTCTATCAATAGCTTCTCTCTCTATATATATTTCTCACAACACGTTATCAGCACGAGTTTGCTACCGAAAAAAAATTAAAGGTATCTTTAAAATCTTTACATCCATTCTGTTTCAAGTTCTAAATTTTTGTTCTCAAAGCCCAACCCTTTACCATCCGAACATGGATCAACAAAGTAACGGGATTAACATTATTTTACACAATGTGTCTGTCTCGGGTGTTTATTTTTGGATAGAGCGAAACAATGTGTCATTCACTACCAACCCAGCAAGGGGAACTGTAAGACGGCCCCACCCAAGTAACCTTTAACGAAGGTACAAATACCCATACCGAGAAAACCCACAAACCCCTGTTCCCAACACCAATAATAACCCTCCTATACAACCAACTGAAAATCAACCTCCACCAAGTAATAAAAGAAATAGGGATGAACAGGAAGGAACTAGTAGCAAACGTCACCATGCCACTAACCCAGAACATAAGTAATCTGATAATAAAGCCACCTTTATGGAGGGCAAGGACATCTATTTTATGTTATTTTTTTTACTCTTGAACCGCCTATATGGACGGGTTATTATTTTTTAAATTGCCGCCTATATGGACGGCCTAGTGAAATGATAAAATTATTATCTCTTATATGTGCAATAATGTTATATGTATGCAGGAAACAAGCATTGAGAATACTATTATATATTATTGTCTCTAATCTTCTTTTTTTTTTGCATTTGTAGTTACATATATTATATCACCATTTTACCAACATGCATAATAGTAGACCAATGTAGTACATATAATTTACTCTAATATATATTTGCCAATAAAGAAATTTTAAAATTTTATTGCATTGTATATTTTTAACTGTAGATGAAGCTAGCATGCTATGATAACCCTCCATAAAGCGGATTACCCATCCCATTTTCACCACACATTCCTTATCTTCTTCCAACTTTTTTTCTAAACTCACATTTTTTTTCTTCTTCCTTCCTCAACCTTTCGGCCACCATGTTCCACGCCGACGACAACCGGTCCTCCACCTTCATCTTCTTCTTTTTGAGGAGGATTTTTGGATAATAAGGCTATACCTATTCCTTATAGCCGGTTTCTTTTTCCTTCTTATGGCATTAATGATATATCTCCTCATACACAAGTAGGAGACAAAAAAAAAAATTCTCATCTCCTCGGAAGAACGACGAAAAAAATGCACATGAATATCATTTTCCTTTGTGTCTTTCAGTGCATCTTAGGAAGTTTTTTTTTCCTTTCACTCGTTTTTTTTCCTATTTTTGGCATTCTTTTTGCTTCATTAATATTGTACGCTATTTTAGTATATTTTTTACTTTTTTTTTTGTACTGTTTATGTATAATTATAATGATATAAATCAGGGGGAGATAATATATAGTATGATTTATCATTTTTACTAATTTTAAATATTTACATGTTTGTAGTAAAAAATGGGAGATCTAGTGAAAAGACAATTTCACATACTAGATCTATCTGGGCAAAAGTTTTAGAATGGACGGTGGACGCCCAAATGAATTTAAAGGCCCAAGGACTAGAACATACAATTAAGGGTGAGACAACCCAACAAGGGGATGCAACTACATCAGCCGCATCAGTTCAAAAAGGGACTGAACAAGAAAAGGCAAAAGCCTTAGTCCTCCTCAGGCATCATTTACATGAAAGTTTAAAAACTGAATATTTACTTGTGGAGGATCCAAAAGAACTATGGATAGCCTGAATGAAAAGGCAAAAGACGGGGAATCATAGGTTATTATTGGAGTGCATGCTTTAAGCCTCTGACATCTCATTTGATCAATTTGTTTGTATTCTTTTGATCGTTGTTCAGTGTTTCAGCAGTGTTTTTGTGCCGCATTTTGATACCACATTCTTTTTATTAAAACAACTGGGGTATATTCCAGACTATGATGTCTGAACTCTGACTTTTGGTCCATTATTGCTAGGGGTGAAAGTTCGGTGTACGGTTTGGATTAGGGACGAATCCAATCCGATCCGAACAAAATTTGGATTTCAATTTTCCAATCCGAATCCAAACCGCTTAGAGTTTGAATCCGATCCAATCCAATCCGAATTATCATACTCTAGATTGGATCCAATCCGAAAATCCGATTTTTTAAAACTCTAGTTTTTCGATGAAATAAATTAAGCACAACAGTAGCCTAGTAGATTTAGGAAATGAGGAATTAAGTGTTGTTAGGGTTTTAGGGGAAGGGTTGAAGTGATACGCCTATTGGGCTATGGACTAGGCTTTCCTAAAAAAACCAGGTTAAGTCTTAAGCCCGTCAGGATACATAATACAAGGCATATTGCTATTCGGTTATATTGGATTTTTGGATCCAATTACCCTCAATCCAATCCGATCCGAAATTCATTTTTTCAGAAAAATCTCAATCCGGATCCAATCCGAACACAGTTCGAATCCGATCCGAATTACTAATTCGGATTGGATTGGATTGGATTTTGGATTTTATCCGAATAACTTTCACCCCTAATTATTGCAGCCGACATTACCATATTTCCTGGATCAGCATGTTGTTTGCTTTGTTCATGCTTAGATAGTTTCTTATCCAACACATTCACTTACCATATGATGGAAAGGTGAAAACAATCAACTACAATGTCACTGTAAAACAACAAGACGTCAAAGTATTAATCTTAATATGATGGGTCGACTGCAGCCTCACATTCAAATTAATATGCAAGTCTGATCTCTAGCTAAGTTGGGCATGGACTGGACCGTCACGGCACAAAAGGTATGGTGGTGGGCTGCTTGTGGACTATATTCTTGAAATCCAGCAAGAGTACGATGGGCTTCCCCGTTTGTTGACCCGCTCATTTTTAACCAAAAAGAATACATAAATTCTTAGGAGTTCAAATTGTTACACAGACTATACGCGAGTCTTACTACCCATGTCGAATATGTGATCTAAAAAACAAAGTCAAGTCCAAATAAATTTCCTTGGGTTTGAGCTGAATCTTTTAACCCGAAATATAGCCTAGCTTGATACCTAAGCCCATGATAGCTCGCCATGTGATTCCAAGCATGGATTTCTCTCATGCCAATTCTGAGATGTTTCACGATTTCTTGGAAGATAGCCGGGCCCTACAAGAAACCTTCAAAGACCTATCCTTAATACTCTCGACTATTTCTTGTAAAAAGCTAATGTATCATATTTTCATATAGTTTTTAGGTGCATTTAGGTTGCATTTTAGGAGCATTTAGGTTGCATTTTATGAGTATTTAGATGTATTGTAGTTCGCAATTGCGTATAATTACGCGAGTTGTGAAATATTACTTTTTGCGCGTGTTGGGTCACTTGGGTGTTCTTTGATGAATTTCAAGTATTGAGAATATATTTGGAGTATGATTGGACAAGTTTGAGTATTTAGGAGCAATTGGAAAGAAGCTACATTGATAAGGATCGTCATGGTTATCTTTGAGAGCAAATTGGAACCAAAATGAAGTTGGAATTTAATAAATAGTGGAAAATGAGTCATATTTACTCTATTATCCATAACTTTTGACTCGATAGTGATAATTGGGTGATTCCAGAAGCATTGGAAACTAGACTTGAAGATCTTTCCAATGATAGGTTGCACGGCCCAAGGCGAGTTATATTCTAGGAGATATGAGCTTTTCAAGTTTGCACTTGTTTTTTAA
>CANSZD010000981.1:0-15000 GCA_947648045.1 Beta corolliflora | reverse complement strand
CGCTTAAATCTCAGTTGTCTAAATGAAACGGGAAGAACTTCAATAGACAAAGGGAATGCAATTTTGCAGATTTTGGAAAATTATGCAAGCACAACAAATATGTTTTAAATGGCTAATTTTATAAAAAAAATTGGTACATTCCAAATAGGCTTCTTATAGTTGTTATGCTAATTATAGCAATAAAAAATAGATGAAATAGTATGGAAGAAATTTTAGCAATCAAAATTAAAAAAAGTGGTGGTTCAAATGAGATCTAAGCTAGCTGGACACTAATGGATCCGGGTGACACCGACCCGTATTAGTCAAATTGGTTGAGTTTGATAATACGTCATTCATTTGTTCGCTTAAATCTCAGTTGTCTAAATGAAACGGGAAGAACTTCAATAGACAAAGGGAATGCAATTTTGCAGATTTTGGAAAATTATGCAAGCACAACAAATATGTTTTAAATGGCTAATTTTATCAAAAATTTGGTACATTCCAAATAGGCTTCTTATAACTGTTATGCTAAATTTAGCAATAAAAAAATAGATGAAATAGTATGGAAGAAATTTTAGCAATCAAAATTAAAAAAAGTGGTGGTTCAAATGAGATCTAAGCTAGCTGGACACTAATGGATCAGAGTGACACCGACCCGTATTAGTCAAATTGGTTGAGTTTGATAATACGTCATTCATTTGTTCGCTTAAATCTCAGTTGTCTAAATGAAACGGGAAGAACTTCAATAGACAAAGGGAATGCAATTTTGCAGATTTTGGAAAATTATGCAAGCACAACAAATATGTTTTAAATGGCTAATTTTATCAAAAATTTGGTACATTCCAAATAGGCTTCTTATAGTTGTTATGCTAATTTTAGCAATAAAAAAATAGATGAAATAGTATGGAAGAAATTTTAGCAATCAAAATTAAAAAAAGTGGTGGTTCAAATGAGATCTAAGCTAGCTGGACACTAATGGATCCGGGTGACACCGACCCGTATTAGTCAAATTGGTTGAGTTTCATAATACGTCATTCATTTGTTCGCTTAAATCTCAGTTGTCTAAATGAAACGGGAAGAACTTCAATAGACAAAGGGAATGCAATTTTACAGATTTTGGAAAATTATGCAAGCACAACAAATATGTTTTAAATGGCTAATTTTATCAAAAATTTGGTACATTCCAAATAAGTTTCCTATAGTTGTTATGCTAAATTTAGCAATAAAAAAATAGATGAAATAGTATGGAAGAAATTTTAGCAATCAAAATTAAAAAAAGTGGTGGTTCAAATGAGATCTAAGCTAGCTGGACACTAATGGATCAGGGTGACACCGACCCGTATTAGTCAAATTGGTTGAGTTTGATAATACGTCATTCATTTGTTCGCTTAAATCTCAGTTGTCTAAATGAAACAGGAAGAACTTCAATAGACAAAGGGAATGCAATTTTGCAGATTTTGGAAAATTATGCAAGCACAACAAATATGTTTTAAATGGCTAATTTTATCAAAAATTTGGTACATTCCAAATAGGCTTCTTATAGTTGTTATGCTAATTTTAGCAATAAAAAAATAGATGAAATAGTATGGAAGAAATTTTAGCAATCAAAATTAAAAAAAGTGGTGGTTCAAATGAGATCTAAGCTAGCTGGACACTAATGGATCCGGGTGACACCGACCCGTATTAGTCAAATTGGTTGAGTTTGATAATACGTCATTCATTTGTTCGCTTAAATCTCAGTTGTCTAAATGAAACGGGAAGAACTTCAATAGACAAAGGGAATGCAATTTTGCAGATTTTGGAAAATTATGCAAGCACAACAAATATGTTTTAAATGGCTAATTTTATCAAAAATTTGGTACATTCCAAATAGGCTTCTTATAGTTGTTAAGCTAAATTTAGCAATAAAAAAATAGATGAAATAGTATGTGTTTCGTCTAATTGTCCAACAAGTAAGCTGTAGGCTTAGCTTCCTTGTCGAGCAAGTAAATGAGTATCTTGAGTGTTCTTCGACTGGAGACTTGTGCAACGGATGTCCGAATCAACTTTGTCCAAGCTCGAGCTTCACTCCCGAACCCCGCAAAAAGGGACCCACCTTAGAGGTTTGTGGTTCCCCCTCCGAAGCTTAAGTCAGGTATCAGGAGTGGTAAGAGAAAAATAGAGATAGAGAGAGAAAGTGAGAGAGTAGTTTTACAGAGTAACTTTGCACTGTTTGCATTGAATGAGCTTTCTCCTGATTTCAGGGGTATTTATAGTGATAGCAAGATGACAGCTAACCTTAAAATCTGACCTAGAATAGTGGATTCTGATTGGCTGAAGAATCAGATCATGACATGTGGCAGGCCATGGTTTGTGAAGATTAACCTTTCTCCTGTAGCCACTTTACAGGGCTGGGTTCTGACTGCTGGGCCAGAAGAAAAAGCCTTTTAACCCCACTGAGTCTAGCCCAGGGATTAAGTCTTCTTTCAATATTAATTTGGGGGAGGACACATGTACGGTTTAGAGAAGCCCAAGCGTCCTCAAAGGGACCGTAGATTTTAGGCTACAACATTTGCCCCTAAAAGGGTTTTCACTGTTGGCCCATCTGACGGTTAAGGCCCTTTTACTCAGGGTAGTTTCTATAGGTCCATGTGACGGTTAAGACCCTTTTACCCAAGGCAGCGTTATTTGAAATGAAGGAAATGCCGCGCCTTTTCTTGGGTTTTTCCGGTCATAATCGACCATTTTAGCCTCCTTTCGGTCATCCTTGACCTGCTCCCCCGGTTTCTCACACCGCCTATAAATTACATTGGGGTGAGAACATTAAATGATTTCATACTTTGGGCGAATTTTTCTAGAGAGAGAAGCTCTGCCCATTTTTCTAGAGAGAGAGTGATTTGTCCGTCCTCCGCTTTCTTCACCAACTCGTCCAGACGCTCAAGCAGGTATCTTTTCTTTGTTCTCTTTACTCTTTCTTATTCTTTATTCTTTCTTAGAAAATCAATAAAATGGAATCATCTTCGTCAAATAATCCTGGCCGTCCAAGAGCTTGCCTTGACCCTAGAACCGATACTTCTTCTTCGGCGCATTCTAGAGTTGGGCCTCTTTTGGCTAAGTATATATTTTTTTATGGTTTTGGCCGAGAAAGTCAGACAACCCAGTCTTTACCTGTGCAGGGTAATCTGGCGCGCGTCAAGCAAACGGCCCGTCTAAAACGAAAGGTAATAATTCCGTCAAATAGTTCGGATATGGAGGAATCTACTGGACGAGTTCCAGATCAGACGAGGGAGGTCCAAAGTGCTGGGCCTTTAGGCGAACCCCTTTCCCCTAACCGTAGCTTTGAGGAGACCCAAATAAACCCTGAAGCCAGTCCTTCTGGCCGGGACACTGAGATGGAGGAAACTGGTGAAGACGATAACAGCAGGGATTCTGCCGCTGCCGATGAGTCAGACGAAGCCTCTACTACTTCGTCTGAGATTAGAAAACGATTAGGTCCTCTCTCTGACCCCGCATTTATTTTAGCCAATCGCAAATGGTTAGAGAAAATAGGGCCGGACCCTAGCTATTTATCCAACTATATGCCCATGCCGGGCCTTTCCTTCATCATCCCTAATAGGGAGGCCACTATTTTGAGCACTCCTAGAAATCATTTTGCTGTCTACAAGCTGGCTCTGGACGCGGGGTTAAGGTTCCCCCTCCATGAGTTTATAGAGCAAGTGCTTCGTTATTACAATATTGGCCACAACCAACTGGCTCCCAACGCCTGGCACAACGTCTTGACGTTTATAGCCATCTGCGAGTTGCGCGGCTTGGCTCTCTCTCTTCAAGCCTTTACCCACGTTCATTACGCGGCCAAAATTCCTGGTGCAATGGACGGAACATGGCTCAAAGATTCGCAACCGTCCCGGCTTTCTAACAGCCTGGGGCAAACCGTCAAAGATGCATGAATGGAAGGCCGACTTTATATATCTAAGAGCGGCTAATGACTCGGCCACAGAGAGCTATCGTTTCAATAACCGAGCCGTCACAAACACTGGATGAAAGCAATCTTGGCTGGAGCTGGAGGACAAGTACGACGTGGAGGTAGTGGAGTACTTTAGAGTAAAGAAGTACTCTAGGCCCGGCCAGAAATCCTTTAAAGGGCCAGCTAACTGGATACCCTTTAAGGAAATGTTTTATAATGACGACTTCTTGGTTGCCGCCGGCTTGCGGTTAGCCGAGGATAAAGGTATACGTTCAAAATCCTCCAAGTAAAACCCTTCGTCCATAATTCATTAGACTAACCAATTTTTTGTCTTTTTGCTGCAGACTCGGCCAGAACACGTCTCAAGGCTTCTTGGACGGGCGACATAAGTATGTCAAAATTCACAGACAACTTGTGGAAGGAATATGCCAAAAGCAGCGCCGAAAAGAGGGCGGAGACATTGGTAATTTTTTTTTTTTTTTTTTTTTTTTGGACGAGAATCATTGCGGCTCGTCTGGAATTGGCATCCTATCTTTGAGCGAGAACCACTCAAAGAAGGAAAACGTCCAAGCATGGACGTTCGTCTTTGGGACATTCGGACTCGTCCAAGTATTCGAACCTTTAGCTGGACGAGGATAGCCCGAAGAAGGAAAGCGTCCATGCAAGGACGGTCACCTTCTTGGGGCCATATTCGTCCGACAGAGATTTTTATAGTCTTTGGACGAGTACCATTTGGACTCGTCCAAGTTATTGTGCCTTTCGTTGGACGAGGATAGCCCGAAGAAGGAAAGCGTCCATGCAAGGACGGCCACCTTCTTGGGGCCATACTCGTCTGACAGAGGTTTTTATAGTCCTTGGACGAGTACCATTTGGACTCGTCCAAGTTATGGTGCCTTTCGCTGGACGAGGATAGCCCGAAGAAGGAAAGCGTCCATGCTAGGACGGCCACCTTCTTGGGGCCATACTCGTCTGAGAGAGGTTTTATAGTCCTTGGACGGCCACCTTCTTGGTATCAACCTCGTCTGTATTCAGAAATTTGCTTGGACGAGATTCCCTTAGGAAATGAGGTGTTCGTTTTAAGACGCCTTTCTTCTTGTTGTGACTTTCGTCTTAAGCATTGATAATGTTTCTTAGAACTTTGGCCGTTTGGCCGACTAGTATGATAACTTGCATATTTGTTTGCAGAAAAATGCTCCTACAAACAAACTTCCACCTGGGAAGTCGTCCTCGTCCAAAAAGAGGCCAACCACGGCAGCTGACCAGCCTTCAGCGAAGAAGCCTAAGGGCTTTACAAGGAAGAGGGCTGAGAAGACGACTCCTGCTGATGAGGCTGGGGAGAAAAACATGCCTCCCCCAAAAGACAAGGCCCTTAAAAAGGAGCCTTCAACTGCTGCCCCTGCCGAGGGAGAAGAGAGTGCGGATCCTGCTGTTCCACTGGACGCTATGACGGCTAACTCTGCTGAGATCAACCCAGAGTCCGCCTTAGCTTTGGTTGTCCCGGAATCTGAGACTGTTGCCGAGAACTATCCGGGGTTCAGCGGCTCGGTGGTCAAGCTGGTGCCTCAGATGCCGTTAGCTGTTAGGACGGCATCTATTTCGTCTGGTGAGTCGTATTATCCGAATATTGTTAGGACGGTGCGGGTCGGTGGACAGTCTATGAGTCCGTCCAATAGACAAGCTATCGTCTATCCCATCAAGATTACTGACTCTCCCCCTCTTTCAGATAAGGGCAAAGGCCCAGCCATACCCTCAACTCTTCCTACCGTAGACTCTGACGAAGAGTCTTCACCTGCTTTCACCAAAATGTCCAAGGCTGAAAAAGATAGGCTTAAGCAGGAGCTCTTAAAGTGTTACCCTGAATCCTATATCAAAGGATTAAGGGGAGCATCGGCCGGCATGTGGGCTACATGTCTCAACTTCGTCGCCGAGGTATATCCTTGCCGCCGTTGAGCCGAGAAGGGAGAATAGTCTCCTAAGGGCGAAGACTGCCCGTCTGGAAAGGGAGGCAGCCCAGGCTTTTGACGATGCCAAGGAAGGATTGGCTCAAGTTGTTGAAACGTCTAAGGGTTGGGCCATCAATGCCTTTGAGATGTTAGCTGAGGAAGCTGAGGTTCCCAGCTTCGTTCGTCGTCTGGAGTACCAACAGAGCGTCCATCAGGCTATGGTATGTGCCGAGGAACCTCCCAGAGTTTTCGGAGTCGACGACGAAGGCGCGGCCGAGGAGGAGAACCCGTAAGACGACCAAGAAACTCGATCGAAGACGAAGCCTAATTTTAGGTTTATTTTCATGTTTCTTGGCTTGTTTGCCGCTGTACCTTTAACTCTTCAGCTCCTAGGTTGTAATTCTTGATCAATCATATATGAAGGAGAATTTTTGTCAATTGCCTGTCTTTTATCTTTCTGAATTCCAATTTGACTAAGTATTGAATGAGCTTCGTCCCGAATGTTGGACGATCATCACAGATGTTTAAGGAAATAACAACGTGCTTGCCTTTAGACGACCGAAAATCTTTCCAAAAAACATCCAAAAGAAGTGACTCGTCCTTAACTTTTTTGGACGGTCTACGATATTTAATTGAACTGCACAAGCCACTTCTGATCCTTGCCCATGGACGATTATAAATTTCTCAAAAAGTGCCCAAGTGCTTATAGAGGATCGTTCGAAACTCTAGATGGTCTTCTCCTTTTAAACGAGCCACACTTTAGCCGTTTTTCTTGAGTTGGTAATACTCGTCCCGCAAGATCAAAATATTACAAAGACATTTCTAGTTTGCCCCGGTTTTAGACGACCTTCTCTCTTTAGCTCGTCCTATAGGCTTGTCTCATCCCCCTTCTTGGGCTAAGCTCAACCATTGGACGAGCCATAGTCCAAGGAGAAGAGCGGCCATCCTTGGTCAAGCCGGCTGAATTTGCTAAGGACGAGCTTTAGAGACGGTCTAACATTTTCCTTGCCGCCTTCCTTGAGTGAGCAACACTCGTCCGAAAGTAGTGATCCCTTACTAGAGTCTTTACTACTTAGCTGCCCGTGTATTTGAAAATAAGTATCCTTTACTAAGGGCTTATTTCTGGTCAGCTTTCTCTTAGAGACTTTGACGTTTCTCTTACTAGAGATTTTGTCAATTTGGTAGCCAATTTGTGCTGTCAACCTTTAAGTTGTTGCTCTTTTGGCCGGTCTCCTCGAGGGAATGATGTTCGGCATAGAAGGGAGTATTTTTGTGACAAGTTATTGTCACTTTTAGACTAGTAACTGATTTAATGCCCCAAAGTGAACTAACTTGGTGAAAATAAACATGAAAATAAAGACGATAAGATAGTAGGAATTGTATTATATGAATTTTGCTTGACTAAGTGCCAAGATACATGTATACAATTCTTTTTTCTAGTCTGTGCCGTGGCACTTTGGACTTACTACAACTTTCAGCTGGATTCCTGACGATGATTGAGTTAAACATGATACTTCTTCATATTATCTAAGTTCCAAGTGCGCTGTATAATCCGTCCATCCAGATCTTGGAGACGAAAGGTGCCACTGCGCAGCTCTTCTATAATCAGATAAGGTCCTTCCCAATTTGGAGTTAGCTTTCCCATCTCCTTGGCTCGTCCAACGGCCTCCATCTTCCTAAGAACAAGATCGCCCACCTTGAGCCGTCGTCTAACAACTCTTTTGTTAAACTCCCGAGCCATTCTCAACTTGTACAATTGCATTCTCAGTAAGGCATTGCCCCTGACTTCTGGTACTTGGTCCAAAGTCGTGCGTAATGCAGCCCAGTTGACATCTTCTGTGTACAACATGACTCGCAAGGTGGGTTCATCAATCTCAATGGGCAAGACGGCTTCAGTGCCATAGACTAACATGAAAGGCGTCTCGCCTGTTGAATTCTTAGCAGTTGTTCTAATGGACCATAACACTAGTTGCAACTCTTCAACCTATTGTCCCTTGGCACTTTCAAGCTTCCTCTTGATTCCGTTTGATAGAATCTTGTTGAAGGACTCGACTTGTCCATTGGCTTGTGGGTGGGCGACTGCAGTAAAGTGAGCTTTGATTTCTCTTTTCGACAACCAATCTTTCAATTTAGGCGTTTCAAACGTGGGACCATTATCAAAGACGATGGATCGGGCATGCCAAAACGAGTTATAATGTTTTTCCGGATGAAGCCCTTGACGTCGTTTGTTGTTATTCCTCGCATGGCTTCACCTCTATCCATTTAGTGAAATAGTCAACCGCTACTAACACAAACTTCTTTTGCCCCGCGGCCATGGGGAAAGGTCCTAGAATATCCATGCCCCATTTGGCAAAAGGCAGAGGAAACAAGATAGGAGTTAGATAGTTGGACGGCTTCTGATGCAGGTTCCCATGCTTCGGCAACTATCACACTTTTTTGCATAGACGAGGGCGTCTTCCTTCAAAGTAGGCCGGTAGTACTCCGTCCTTAAAGCCTTTTCTCCTAATGCTCTTCCCCCAATGTGCGATGCACAAGCTCCCTCATGGAGTTCTTTCAAAACTTCCGTGGCCATCTTCTCTAGTGATGCACTTGAGGAGAGGACGGTTGAATGATTTATTGTAGAGGGTCTCATCCCATAGTTCAAACCACTTGTCCCTAGCCTTCACATACTTAGCCTCTACAGGATCCGAAGGTAATCGCCCGTCTTCTTGTATTCTATGATCGGCTCCATCCGGACCGCTCCTCGGCTAAGAAACATAATCTGCTCTTGGTCAATGCTCTTTTTGGGTTTGACTTCCCAAAAACCGTTCTTGGCACATCTCCTTCAGAAGCCGGCCAATTTAGAGAGAGCATCGGCTTGATGATTTTCCGACCTTGGTACTTGGTCGAGAACAAATCGCTTTAATGGCTCAATCTCATCCTTGATCGGCCGCATGTATTTGCTCATTGATGCTTCTTTGCATTCAAAATCTCCATTGACTCGATCGACGACTAAGAGAGAGTCCGATTTGGCCTCAATCTCTACGGCTCCGACCGCCTTGCACATTTTGATTCCAACCAAGAGTGCTTCATATTCAGCTTCGTTATTGGATGCTTTGAATTGGAATCTTAATGCATACTCAAACTTGTCCCCTTCGGGAGATTGGCAAATGATTCCTGCCCCACATCCATTGGATCGTGGACGACCCATCGACCATGAGCGTCCAATGCTTCCTTCCTTCACTGGATCTCGATATTGGCTCTATATTTGGTCGAGTAAGCTCAACAATAAAATCTGCCAAGGCTTGCCCCCTAATGGCTTTCCTTGGTTCGAATGATATATCAAACATGTTGAGCTCAACTGCCCATTTTAGCATTCGTCCAGCGGCCTCCATCTTCTGCAGAACTTGCTTCAAAGGTTGATCAGTATAGACGAGTATACTGTGCGCCAAGAAATAGGGCCTTAACTTTCTGTTGGCCATGACTAGGGTCAATCCAAACTTCTCAACGGGAGTGTACCTATTTTCCGCGTCTTTGAGGACGTGACTCACGAAGTATATTGGGACTTGGACGGATTCTCTTTCAGCCAGCAGAACAGCACTCACAGCTTGAGCGGACACAGCCAAATATACAAACAACTTTTCCCCCTCGGCTGGGCTGACCAACCTAGGCAGCTGCCGAAGGTGGTCCTTGACCTGTTGTAGTGCCTGCTCCGCCTCATCTGTCCACTCAAACTTAGCATTCTTCTTAATAGCGGCGAAGAAGTGATGGCACTTGTCGCCTGACTTAGACAAGAATCGTCCAAGGGCGACCGAGCAACCCGTCGCCTCTCGAACATCCTTCACCTTTGACGGAGACTTCATGCCTAAAATAGCTTGTATCTTCTCGGGATTTGCTTCTATTCCCCTCTGGTCTACCAAGAAGCCTAGGAACTTTCCTGACAAAACCCCAAACACACATTTGCTGGGATTCAGCTTTAACTTGTATTTCCTGAGAGTTTCAAAGGTTTCTCTCAAATCACCCACATGACTTTCTTCTTGACGGCTCTTGACTATCATATCGTCAATATACGCTTCCATGTTCCTTCCCAACCGCGCCGAAAAACAAAGATTGATCAATCTTTGAAATGTGGCTGGAGCATTACGCAGACCAAATGGCATTCTCAGCCAACCATACAATCCTTTTTCAGTAATGAAGGACGTTTTGTCCTGATCCTCTGGCCACATGGGAATTTGATGGAAACCTGAATAGGCGTCCATGAAGCTTAGTAAAGCGTGGCCGGCTGTAGAGTCTACTAGACGATCCAACTTAGGAAGCGGTCCTTGGGACAAGCCTTGTTGAGATCGGTATAGTCTACACACATCCTCCAGGTGCCATTGGGCTTGGGCACCATGACCACATTTACTATCCATTCTGGATAATAAGTCTCTTTGATGAATTTTGACTCCAATAACTTCTGAACTTCCTGGTCGACCGCTTGATTCCTAGCCGGCCCCAAATGCCTTTTCTTCTGACGGACGGGCTTTAATGATGGATCAACATTTAGCCGGTGGACGGCTACCTCTGGATCAATTCCAGGTATTTCTTCAACACAGTAAGCAAACACGTCTTGAAATTCTTTCAAAGATCGATTAAGAGACTCCTCAAGCCCAAAGAGAGTGAAGAACCAATTTTCAAGGTTCGTTCGGACGAGCCTCATCCGTACAAACATCCTCCCGGAGCCTCGACTGGTTCCGGACGCTCTATCGCTAGTCCCATGATGGCCATCACTTGTGCAAGGGGAGGCTCTTCCTTGATGATCTCATATTTCCTCTTTTTCTTTGGAAAGATGCTCGGGCGCCTTCCTTGAGGGAGCGAGAGGCGTCCGAGGGCTTTCAATGGTCAGTCTTCAATGAGGCCACTTGGTCCTTTACTAACCCGGACGTTTTCCTCTCGCTAACCACCTTCATCTTATCTTTCTCTATTTCGTACGTTTTCCTTTCACCAGTAACCTTCGTCTGATCTTCATGGCATATCTTCCATGATGACGGCTTGAGGGTAGTCAGATAACATTCCCTAGCCACCTGCTGGTCTCCATATAAGGAGCCAATCTTGCCATCATCACATTCATACTTCATCAACATTAGGTGAGTTACAATTACTTGCTTTGACATGATTCGAGTTGGTCGCCCAACAATGACGTTGTAGGTTTGTCAAATCTCGGACCACCAAGAACTTGATAAATAGAGTTCTAGCGACATCCTTTTCTCCCACTCGAACGGGCAAAGTAACAGTTCCCATTGGGTGGATGACGCTCCCCCAAACCCCATGATGGGATGGTGAACGGGAACTAAGTTCTTCTCATCAAATTTTAACTGGACAAGCAATCGGCACCGATGATATCCGTCGAGCTTCCGAGTGTCGATCGAATTCTTCTTACTCTCAAGTTTACTATCTTCATTTCTACAACCAAAGGATCATCATGGGGAGTCCTCAACCCGCTCCGATCTTGCTCACTAACTACCACCCTTGGGAAGGGCTCACCCTTTGTCCGATCGCCTAACAAAACTTGGCCAAGCTCCCTAAGGTAGTTTTTGTGTCCTCTATTGGTTGGGTCCTCCGCGGCAAAAACCCTCCGTAAATTACGAGAACAACATCTTCGTCTCGTGCTCTCACTCTCTTTCTTCTTAGTCACGCAATTGTCTTTCCTTTGAAACTTCCTTCCCCTTGAGGCATATAGGAGTTCATCTTTCCCTTTCGAGCTAGCTCCTCCAAAGCCTTCTTGAGGTGCTTACATTCATTAGTTTCGTGACCGCAATCCTTGTGGAAGTGGCAATACTTGCTCTTATCCCTATTTCTATAAGGAGTTTTCATCTCAATTGGGGCCTTCAACTCATATTGATCCTTAATCTCCATGAGAATGGAGTATTGGTCTTTGTTAAATTCAATAGGATTGGATGAGGATGGCTCAGCCTCTTTTCTCTTGCTCCTTCTGGACGAAGTGGTGGTGGAGGTTATAGCCCAAGTCTCAGCCTTCTTGGGGTTGCTCTTCTTTGGCTGAGCAACCTCTTCGAGGCTTCTTAGACTCGAGATGCTTTGCCTCAAAGACACACTTCGGTAGCTTGAATAAACGCTTCGGCCTTCCCTTAAGGTTTCGGCAAGAGTGGAGATTTTCTTTTTAACAAGATCAAACTTAAAGCTTCCCGGCCTTAGACCCCTAATGAAGGCGTCAAAGGCCACTCCAGCATTAAGATCTTGGATCTGAAGGGCTTCTAAGTTGAATCTCTTAACGAAACTTCTAAGAGCTTCCTTAGGTCCCTGGACGACCTTGCCTAGGTGCATGCTTGTTTTTTGCTCTTGCTTGTTGGCAACAAAGTGACTAAGTGAATAAGAAACCGAGTTCCGTGAAATTATTGATCAATTGGGTGGAAGATTGTTAAACCACTTCGAGCTACTCCCTTCGAGTTGCTGGGAAGTTCTTACACCGTGTAGCATCATCTACTCCTTGGACGTACATCCGATGTTTGTAGGAGTATAAGTGATCATCGGGATCTGTTGTTCCATCAAAAGGTTCTATAGTAGGGAGTTTAACCTTTGGGAAGGGGGCGCCTCCATTATCCCGGCCGAGAATGGAGTGGGCCGCTCACTCTGGAGGGCTCCCATCTGTCCCTCAATGGGTATGTACTCCTTACGATATTCCCTTTAACACAGATCGACGACGTGTTTGCGAGCAATGGACGCCTATGGACCATGGGCCGAGCCACCGTCTTCTCCTGCGCGTGGATGAACAAGAGAGTGACTTAAACTTCGTCCCTCCCCTCGGGACGACAACCTCAATGGAGGGTCTCTCGGGTATGATGTAGAACATGTCGCCGATCGTTGTATTGCGGCGGCTCTCTTTGCTTCTAGATATTCCTCGGCATCTGTTTCCATTCGGTGCCCACTTGGACGAACATGGTCTTGGGTCCTTACCACCGGGTTCCATCCATCTTTCTTCGCTGATCCTTATCCTCTTGTTGCTTTCCTCTTACCGTTCTCCTAGAAGGTTCCTGACGAACATGCCGGCTAGGGCCTGGACGATCCTCTTGGGAACGTCCCCTAGGAGGAGGTGGATTGTTAACAGTGGCTCGTGGTTAAGCGGAAAAAAAAGATATTGCTCTTGATCCTTTCTCGGGACGATCACAGCCATCTTTGCTCGGAAATCATTCAAGGCGTTCTCTAGATGAGCGGCGATCCATCGGACGTTCAAGATTCTCTTGAATGACCGGTTCTTGGCTTGGTCCAAGAACTTGGACGATGGATGGGGTCTATCCCTTCCTCGAGGCGTCTCGTGTTCTACTTGTGTCTTCGACATTAACCCGAAGACTTCGGTTTCTGGCGAGGTTGGACGATTGACAATCAGTCATCGTTGCGTCTCCCCACAGACGGCGCCAAATGTTTCGTCTAATTGTCCAACAAGTAAGATGTAGGCTTAGCTTCCTTGTCGAGCAAGTAAATGAGTATCTTGAGTGTTCTTCAGTTGGAGACTTGTGCAACGAGATGTCCGAATCAACTTTGTCCAAGCCTCGAGCTTCACTCCCGAACTCGCAAAAAGGACCCACCTTGGAGGTTTGGGTGGTGGTTCCCCCTCCGAAGCTTAAGTCGGGTATCGTGGAGTGGTAAGAGAAAAGTAGAGATAGAGAGAGAAAGTGAGAGAGTAGTTTTACGAGTAACTTTGCTATTGTTTGCATTGAATGAGCTTTCTCCCCGATTTCGGGGTACTTATAGTGATAGCAAGATGACAAACCTAACCTTAAAATCGACCTAGAATAGTGGATTCGATTGGGTGAAGAATCGAGATCATGACATGTGGCAGGCCATGGTTTGTGAAGATTAACTTTGTCTCCCGTAGCCACTTTTTACAGGTCGGGTTCCGATCACTGGCCGCCGAAGAAAAAGCCTTTTAACCCCACTGAGTCTAGCCCAGGGATTAAGTCTTCTTTCAATATTAATTTGGGGGAGGACACATGTACGGTTTAGAGAAGCCCAAGCGTCCTCAAAGGGTCCGTAGATTTTAGGCTACAACAGTATGGAAGAAATTTTAGCAATCAAAATTAAAAAAAGTGGTGGTTCAAATGAGATCTAAGCTAGATGGACACTAATGGATCGAGGTGACACCGACCCGTATTAGTCAAATTGGTTGAGTTTGATAATACGTCATTCATTTGTTCGCTTAAATCTCGCTGTCTAAATGAAACGGGAAGAACTTCAATAGACAAAGGGAATGCAATTTTGCAGATTTTGGAAAATTATGCAAGCACAACAAATATGTTTTAAATGGCTAATTTTATCAAAAATTTGGTACAATCCAAATAGGCTTCTTATAGTTGTTATGCTACTTTAAGCAATAAAAAAATAGATGAAATAGTATGGAAGAAATTTTAGCAATCAAAATTAAAGTGGTGGTTCAAATGAAATCTAAGCTAGCTGAACACTAATGGATCCGGGTGACACCGACCCGTATTAGTCAAATTGGTTGAGTTTGATAATACGTCATTCATTTGTTCGCTTAAATCTCGGTTGTCTAAATGAAACGGGAAGAACTTCAATAGACAAAGGGAATGCAATTTTGCGCATTTTGGAAAATTATGCAAGCACAACAAATGTGTTTTAAATGGCTAATTTTATCAAAAATTTGGTACATTCCAAATAGGCTTCTTATAGTTGTTATGCTAATTTTAGCAATAAAAAAATAGATGAAGTACCATTTGACATAGTATGGAAGAAATTTTAGCAATCAAAATAAAAAAAATGGTGGTTCAAATGAGATCTAAGTTATGGACACTAATGGGATCCGTGACACCGACCCGTTATCCGTCCACCGACAGGAGCGGGAGGTTCTCGTTGCTCCGTGAAACCAGCCTCACGCAATGCCCTCCACTCTAGGACCCAAGAGACTCAGGCCTTCGCCCAAGACCCATGGATCAGCTCCCAACTTGGACAGGGCAGGCCAGCATAAAGCCAACCCAGGACCCGACACAGCAATCTGGATCCATGTTCCACCACCTCGTTGTCCCCACTTGGGTCACAAGCTCGCGTTACTGAGCTCGACGTGAATTAGGAGTGTTCTGTGAGTTTATTAAGTGAACAAAAGTTTGTATTGTTAGCGATGTGGGGTAACAGAGTTCCATTCTTCCA